>VZTL01061713.1:0-139428 GCA_013400535.1 Scopus umbretta | reverse complement strand
AAAAAAAAAAAACAAAAAAAAAACACAAACCAAACAAACCACAGGCCAAACATCAAAGTCTGTAGCTCAAAGCTGTCTGGAGAATAATAGAGGGATCAGCACTACCACACAAGCCTTATATAATCTCTTTATTAATCATCTGGGAGAGAGAGTGAATGATACATTAATAAGACAGCAAACTCAGAGGGCTGAAAACTAGTATTCAGGACTGAGGAAGACTTGAAACCCAAGCAGAGGAGAACAAAATAAGAAAATGAAAACTAGTGCACCAGAGATATGAAAAAGGGAAGCAATGGTGCTCAGAGAGGGTTAAAATACATCAGGTGAGCTAACAACTTTAAAATCCATTAAATTCTTCCAAAAACCCACAAGCCAATACAATTCAGGCTCCTTAAAACAGGTCAGAAAACTAAAATGGGCTTTTTTGATAGTTCAAGATAGATCTCTCAGACAGACACCTCAGAAACCAAAAGGTTCTTCTAAAGTCTTGTTTTGGGAAAAACTGTACCGTTTTTGTGGGGCTAAAAGTACAGAAGGAGTTAAACAACAATAATGAACATGAATGGCCTAAAAATGTAGAAGGGATGGTTTAGATATGGAGACCTCTTCCCAAAGGCAGCTGGACAAAAGGCCTGAAAATGTGAAACACAAAGCAAACCTGTGCTGGCAGGAGCATGAGCTCGAGACGTTAATACAGTAGACATTTTCCTATAGATTTTTTCAAAGCCTACATTGCTCATGGAGTGTGATTTTAAAACCTTTATGTCATATCTGCAGGTGATATACCCACATTGCTGCACAGGACTATGCATAAAAATGAATCTAGCTCCTAGTACCAGTAGAGTCAATAGTGCCAAACAGATGTGCCTGCACTGTTATGGATCCAATGATTAGTTCAGTCATCAGTACTTTGGAGTTCTCCATTTTGTGCTTCTCTGCACAACACAGATGTGTTGATGTGTATGGGTTTTTTTCCTATGCTACACACTAGAAAATTACAGTGAAAATTCAAAACCATTCGGAATGGAATGTACATTTAGGTCTTGCGAAAAAAAGCAAGTATAGGAAAGCGAGCACATCCCAGAAGAGGTCTTCTGCCACTCCCAGAAAAAGAAGCTGACTTTTAGATGGCATTTAGTAATTAAATGGATTAATATAAGCTACTGCAGGGAGTGGACATACTGCCATGCAGGTGGTGAGCAACAAAAGTAATGAGCTAGGAAAGGTTGGGAGACAGGGAGCTGTTCTTCAGGGGCTACACCCAGATGACTGCAATGCAAGACATCTGTGTCTGCAAAAAGGAGACCTCAGCCAGATCCAGCACACTTACTGGTCAATGATCTGAGGGTTGTTGGTTTCAGTCACATCTTGTTAAAAAAAAAAATTAAAACACTCCAGGAAAGAAAGAGCCAACTTGCTTAGCTAGAAGCCCAATTCTGCACTTGATTCATATCAGTGCAGGAAGAAATCATTGTACTGGTTCCTTTCAAAGTTCTCCATCTCTGGGAAGGAAAAGAAGTTCTTCTTTTCCCTGGTTTCTGAGTGACCTCTTGTTTTGCATGTTCCTGTAATAATTTGTCATGACTCTCCACTGTCCTTTGGGCAGCAGGGGAGGAACAATCTTGAGTCCCAAGATCACCTCTGGGGAGTGTGAACTGTATGAATACATTATCATCACATCTTGCAATGGTGTACTGATGCCATCTGATGTTCCAGTGTCACCTGTGTCCCCACAGCCAGACTGATGAGAGGTTTAGCCATACTGAGGTTTCAGAAAGCAGAGTGATAAATGCCAGTGGCACCCCAGAATTTGTCAGGTGTGACAATTTGATATCAATGTATCTTCACCTACAAAGCACACACTTTTTCAAGACAACTCTGCAAACCAACTGAGTCTGTGCCCCAAATTCAGGGCCCTGAGCTGGTGCCCAGCCATATGTCCCTCCATTCATAGACATACTTCACCAGGGCTCAGTTTTACTGTTCCCTTAAAAGAAACAAAAAACAGATTTCACCTATGCAATTCCCTCAAGCCTTACTCCCCTCCACCTTTGCTCCCCAGTTCTCTCCCTTGATAGTCACTCCTGTCTGTCTTGTATCTCTGGGAAACTTAAGGACCACATCTACCCTAGTGGGGCTTTACATGATTTTTAAAGCCTGCTAAAAAGACAGCTCAGCAGGCTAGTCATCATTGCCAGGATTTTTTTTTTAACCATACAGCGTCCTAAGCAGAAGATCAGAAGTCGCATTGCCTTTACTCATCACTGTAACAGAGAGACTAGAAGATGACAATTAGGACACCTGAAAAACCTCCAAAAAACAGTGCCTCTACATTAGAAGAAATATTCAACAAGGAGACAGTATCAGATCAGCAACTTCTAGCCTCCGAACAAAGGCATAGAGGCTTCGCTAAGATATCTGAGTGAGAGGTGTCTCAGCAGTAAGATTAATTGCTAGTCATCAAGTATTGACAACATACAGCATGTTACAGGACTGTAAATAAAGGCAAACCTTATTACTGAGGAACTGGCAAGCTGAACAATATAGGCAAAGCAGCAGAGAAACATGGTGACCCTTCTCTTTCTCTTTGGCATGGGGAGACAGGACATTGTGGTCTCAAAAGAAGAGCGTATTACAGGAAATAACTCACATTCAACAGGCAACAGAAGTTAGAAAAAATGGAAGAACAACTGAATTTAACTGCTGAAGCTTCAGACTTGATAAATAGAAAAAGTGAATAAAAATGCGTCTCTTAGAAGAAGCCGTCACACTCTCACGGGGAACTCAAATTTGTCTTTCTGGCAATTATCCTCCCTTGCCATCTCACACACATTGCTGCACTTTTTCATTGATGTATGTGTCTTTTCTCAGCTACATCAAGGGGCTTGCTGTTCTGCCTCTTCTACAGAAAGTTGAAACCTGAGATTCACAGAGCTTTGTCACGTCAAGGAATGGCATTCAAGTTACAGTGAGCTGGAAGAGAGAGGTTAAATCCATTCCCAAATCCTGCTTACTCCAGGAGAAAAGAAACACTCACAATCAGTGCTGTGCGAAAGAGATGGACTTGGAAAGAATTAAAATGCAAAAGACATGCAACTTGATTAGCTCTGAACTGAAAGACTTCCAGTCTCTGAGAAAAGTGTGTTCAAAATTATGTATGTCCTTGTAAGATAAGAGAAACATCTTCAAAAGAATATTTGTGGGCTTATAAGCGCTTTACTCTGTGCAGAGAACTTCTAGATCTCTGCTCTCTGTTGGAAATGCAGCACGACAGCCTAACAGTTGCTACGGTTTTGAGGAATTTAGTGGAGAAAGCAGCAGTGGCAAAATCATTTGCATGGATTACATTGCTTGGCTTCACCACTTTTTTAATTCCTCTGAAAGGCAAAATTTCAAATTGACTTGCTACTGCCTTTGCACGGAGCCCAAAGAAAACATGAAACAAAGAGCAGAGCCTGTCCCAGAAGGCAGCAGGTAGAACAGAACACGGTTTCCTTGTAACCCACAAGACTTTATTTTATATTGGTTGAACTGAAGAAGAGGTGTTTGGGGAAGAGAACTGCTGTCTTGTGCCTAGAGGAGCAACACAGTGTGAAGCATTGCTTTTGACACCTACATTAACTGACTTCTAGTCAGCTAGAGTCGGTCGCTTTAAAGAATTTACTAAACAGACAATTGACTTTATTCTTCAAGATTAAGATTACAGTTATGTTTCTAACTGATCCATACAGTTCACTTCTAAACGATACAGAAGGTTAATGTTTATGAGTTTGACATGGCAATTGCCATATGAAGTTTTGGCCTAAATTCTGTGAGATGCAAGAAATTATAGGATTTGATCATTGCTTCTGGCCTGTAACTTGCACTACTTTTGTATGACTAAAAATCTTGCAGATTTGAAGACCTTTACAGATTTGTAAGTCATTTAAGGTGGCATGACATTTCTTCTTGATATCCTCAAAGAGACTCTACTGAGTTACAATTTTTCTTTCTTAGTCTTGGCTTCATGATATGGGAATTTTACATAAAATCACCTGTTATCTCATTTGAAAATATTCAAAACTTCCTGACAATCCTATGCATTTTTCAACATGCACCTGAGAAATAAGTAAAGCTAGAAACTTCATACTTGACCTCTGTATAATCCTAAGTGAAGAAAGTAATTTCAGACTCTAAGGAAATTGGTCAGGCTGTGGGTTGACTGTTTTCTTTCAAGTCATGCACATCTAAATTCAGCACTTCAGCACATTATCTGTGTTATAATTTTCTCTTTCATCCCCCAACCCTTTGTTAAGAAGGCATTTCTTAAGTACTTCATCAATTAAGGCTTCCTGTATTAAATATAACTCAGACAAGTATTTGCACATTAAGGTTGTCACTGTTTAAAACACCTTGGTATAGATCCCTCAAGCAGATATGCTGCCGACTATATTAAACAATCCACATTTAAAACATCCTGAGCTATGTTTGCTTCATTTTCAACCATAGCTGCACTTCTGGTGATTTATCAATAGTGAGCTGGCACCAAAGTATTTCAGCTGTGCCAAGGTACATCACTGAAAATGTCACAAGCACTTTTTATTAATATTTTCTTTTTTTATATACTCTTATTTTACCACTGTAAAAAACTTAGAAGTACCACCAAAAAAAGATAAAAATGTGAAAGTCAGTTACTCAAGAGCTGAGCTATTAAAGAATTTTCATTCTTACAACACAACTGTACGACAAGTCATTAAACCACGTCTGGAACACGCTTGAGTCAGCACTTAAGAGGTAGAAAACAAAGACCCATTGTTTTCTTCTGGAGGGCTAAACAGTCTACAGTTTAGGTATAAGAAAGGGTTGACAGTAAACAAGCCCAAAATTCTATATGAACCACCCTTTTAATGCAAAATGTACAGCGAGAGATAACATCATTCAGATTACGATTAGGCTGTGAGAAACATTTAAGACACTCAAGAGTGGTCAATAAATGATGAGCATAATGTTAAATTAAAATCATTGCTGACAAATGGGAGGTAGTGTACAGATGAAGGAGTGATTTTAGTCACTCAAATAATTTCCTTGGTCCTAAACCAGTTACAGCCCTTGAGGTAAAAACTTGAGCACTACCAAGAACAAGGAAACCTCCTTTCCAGTTCCAACAACTACTTGTAATATATAAAAATTACAAAGCAAAAACAATCAGAGTTAAGTATTATGCCACTTTATGAATCACTTTATGAATGCAGCTTTCCACTCTTCCTTCCTTGCATCAAAAATAAATGAGAAGACATTAGAAACAAAATTCTAAAAGAAATTAGAAGAAATTAACAAACAAAATGCACAGGGAGGATACTATAAATATTAGAGGCCTGGAGAGCCTTCCATGGGAAGAGAGGGGATTGAGCAGATTGGTTCTGCATGTTTTAGAGCAGAAAAAATAAGATGAAATAAGGTAAAGAGAGATCAGAGAAAGAAAAGTAATAAAAAGAAATATGAAGTGTACTCCTGAGCTCTTCTTCTCACTGCGGAAAGGCAACGTACTTAAAATCGAGGACAGGACATACTGTTTGGAGGGTTGGTTGTTTTTTAAAATCAAGCCAACTGTTAACATGTGGAACTCCTTGCTACAAGATTCAATGAGGTCAAGGATGCTAGAAGAATGTAAAAACAATTAAATATTTGCATGAATAATAACAAAATCCTCCAGAGTTACATTGGAGCAGAATACCAAAAGCTTTTGCTCTTTCTGTTATGCAAACAGCTTATTACATCTCACAGCCTGGGGCTGTTGAAAGGGATTTCTGTACAGGCTGGACTGTCTGTGACCATCCTCCCTGGCTGTTTTCCTTGCCCCACTCAAGCAGTTTGCTTTGGCCATTGTTCCACACATGGTCCTGGGCAAGGAAGACTGATTATCTAGTTTGGAAATTCATCACCGTTTTACAGCTGAAATCCTGGCCTCTAAAACAGAAATGGGAAATCCCCATCGATGGCACACTCCCAGATTTCAGCACTTGAATTATAAACACTTGATTCTCTGTTTTGGTTAGCCTTCCTGGTACCTTTTGTATTCAAAGAT
This sequence comes from Scopus umbretta, assembly GCA_013400535.1. Classification (NCBI taxonomy): domain Eukaryota; kingdom Metazoa; phylum Chordata; class Aves; order Pelecaniformes; family Scopidae; genus Scopus; species Scopus umbretta. Next base: position 133,364 of record VZTL01061713.1, on the reverse strand, counting down.
TTACTAACATTGCTCAGTTGATTTTAATTATTGTTATTATTCAGCTATACTAGGAAGCTTTTTTTAAAATTCCTATTGTATTTTCAACAATACCTTTACAGAATATTTTTATTGTTCCCTGATTTTGCAATTTTGCATACACTTACCTGTTCTACAAAACCTTCTGGTTCTTGTGTTATTAGACAAAATAAAAAGATGGGCATTTTACAGCAGTTTCACTCTATATTCATATGACATTTATTCATCACTGGCAATGCAGAAATAGAATAGCCAGCCACTCCCACAGAGATGCAAAGTTGGAGCAGAGATTGACTGCATGTTTTATAACTTCTCCACCTCAACTTTCAGACAAATTCAGCTAATGACCGTTGCATAGCTCTTCTTGGCAGAACAGTCACCCAATCAAAATGGAGCAACGCCCATCCCTGCAAGAGAATTCTCATCTTATTTTACTGATGGGGAGATGAGGATTTAGAGACTGAGAAATCACGAGAGCCTTAAAAGCAAGATGGCACTACAGCCAAGGGAGAACCATGGTGCACTCTGTTCCAGCCATTAATTAACCATTAATTAATTTGTATTTGAGGTAGCACAAAAACTGTAAACAAATGGGAAGACAAATTATAAATGGAAAGGAAAGTACATGATTCTTTTTTTGAATCCTACAGAACCACAGAATGAAGTGTGGTTACTTAATTGAGGACAGTTGCTGTTGAACAGTCACAGTAATAGAACTCCGTCAATACAACTGGCACTCAATTGTCACTGTGTATGGGAAATATGGGAAATAATGGGTTCAAGCCACCATACAAGTTGCTACTATTTTGTCCTGTTTCACATTTTAATGCTCCAGTCTTTTCCCTCTCTGGCCAGGTTGTCGAAACTCATGCCCAGACCACTGCCCTCTGGGGACGTACCGCAGCCACCTCCACAGTGCTCCCAGGGGACCTGAGGCAGGGCAGAGCCCCGCACCCCTGGGCACACAGACTGGCAGAGCACTTCACAGGAGAGAGGAGAAGCAAGGCAATAGGAGCCATGTGAAAATGCTCTTCCAAATACTGGCACCCGAGTTGTGCACATAAAACAGAAGCCATAAATCCAGAAAAAGAGCCACCTATACACAGAATAGCACCAGGATGCTCTGGCCTCTGGCACGTACGCAGCTTAGGCATGTGTAATGCTGCAATGAGTTGTTCTGACCATGCAATTACTTGCTTGCATAAGCACATTTTAGCACATCAGGCCTCTAGTATCAGTATGGATTCCAAAACAAGGAATGATGACAAGGCTTTTAGTACGGTGCCAGCCCGCAGTTTAGGAGTACCACAGAGACCAGTGGCAGAACTAGCACTGTTGGCTGACATCAGGCAAGTCACTATATAATGTTGGACCTCAGTTTCCCCATTTGTAAAGGTCAACGATGAAGCTGACTTGCCTAGAAAGGCAGCTGAAAATCTATTTGAGAAACCACCTCTTCTTTTTCTCCTCATCATTTTAAAAGGCATTTTCACTTTACTTAGATGTTTCATCTTCTCAGAAAAGCAAGCAAGGAAGCAAATTAACCCCAGAAGTTTTCTTGATACTATGTGAATGAATTGCATTGTGGCTATGTCAATATAAGTATCAACTACCCTATAACGTAGAAAGGTTATTGGTAATCTTTACTGTCCAATAAAAAGGAAAAGAAAAGCATGCTATTTTTTGTTAAATTAGTGTGTTTGGGTCCTTGTTAAAGTTGCTCATGACTTGCAATAAAGTGCAATGTTCAGTTATAAAGCAATGTTAATATGTGCTGGGGTGAGTTTCATGAAAGTGATCTCTGTAGCTCATAAAAATGATACTCCAGTGTATTTTACCATCATAGCAAGAGAGGCTTATAAAACAGCTGTGGTGGAAAGTAAATAAAATATAAATGACTCATATAAGGGAACAGTTTCCCCACTGTGGAGACTTTGGGCACTGTATCGCTTTTTATATTATACTGTATCAAGACAATGGCTTTGATCTCAGCAGTAAAGAAAGTTGGCCTAGCTCCTTTATTTTTGCTTAACCAAACTGAAATCTTTTGCAATAACTTTAGTGTGACTGCTCAGAAACAAGCCCAACAAAAATAACAAGTGCTGGCTGGGCCCTCTCTATTCTTGGGTTACCTTAATGGCCAGCAACACTGAGGACTAGTTCTGGGACCCTTGTCCTGTGTCATCACCAGACTCTACTTGCCACAAAACATATTGAACCAAGATCAGGAAATCTCTTGCCTTACCTGCTTTGAAGATCCACTCCAAGTATCCATTTAGTTCCCGTTCAATTTGCTGCTGCCTACGGAGTTTCAGGAAAGCACGACGATTTTCCACCCTCTCTCGTTCTTTGGCAAATTCACTACAGAAACAGAAGAATGAGAAAGCACATGTCAAAAGTGGTCAGGGAAAATACGCAGCCCTTCTTTCGTCTTTCAGGTTGTATTCACAAAGCCTGTGAAGTCGATGACAGCAGTAGTGAGTGGAAACCACAGCACACTACATGTTATTGTCCAACAAAATACTACTTTGATTTTAGCTCAGCTGTTTCTCTGTCTCTCTCATCCTGAAATAGGACTGCAAACTGCCATGTGCACACACTTCTTTTGTTCTGGGGCCACAACATATCCATTATAACAAGATCCTGATGCACAGCCACATACACCTGTCCGGTCATGTAATACAAATTATTATCCCCAGCACTAAAACCTGTCCTCCATCCCTCCACACCACTCACCCCACAGCAGAATTTCCCCTAGAAGCACAATATTATGTCACAGAGGCACCAGCAGTCTCTCTGTCTTGGAAGAGATATACTCTTCCCTGTTAGCCTTTCTCCGAGTTGTCCCAGGTTTAAGCCAACTTTGACAAACACAAGTCAAACAAAATCTACAAGTAAGGATGGGTACTCTGGGGTTAAGCTGAAATAGTCCAGATGCTCTCTCCGAGTTGAAAGTAACAATGACCCTGCTATTTGCTAAAATCACGTGGAAAGCAAATATCTTGACATCAAATCATTAGAACAGGACTGTACAGGGAAGTCAGAAAGTAAGGTTCACCTAACCATTGCAAAAATCTTGTCCAAGTACATCTTACTGCCTAGCTTGAAATGATGCTGAGACAATAATGCAGCCTTCCCAAAACACCCATGCTGGGGCTTTCCCCAAACTAATTTGTATCACCTCTGGAAAGCTTCTGATGCCTCACCTGGAGATGCACATGCCCATCTACCATTTATGGAGCTCTGAACCAGGCTCTGCAAACCCTCGCTTTGAGCACACACTGTAGTGACTCCCGCAATAGCCTAATCTATATCGTTAAATGTGGGATCAGGCTTTTGTCCCTTGTGTATACCAGTGGCTCACTCGACATTTTGAAATCTTAACTTTGCTGTGTCCTTTAAATCTTCAGTTAACTGCTAATTATTGCAAACCTCTAGTTAAACACTGCTCTTGACTAAAATCACACCTAATCACCCATTTGTTGCCACACAAGCACTTCAGAAGATGGAAAGAAGGAGATAGGAGGAAGGAGGAAGAATGGGGGAAAAGGAGCTGCAAGTGCCAGAGGCAGCTTTATATTCACAGTCTACACTTTACCCTTCAAAGCTAACACTTTTGCTTCATTTGGCAGGACTGTCTGACCCACGGAGAAGGGACTGCAGGGAGAACTTGGCTCAGCACTGCGACGCACACCGGTACCAGCCACTGATGTGAGTACCGCCATCAGCTGAGCAGTTATCTTGATTTTGGCAGCACATCCCAGTCTCCTGACTCCCCTTCTCCTGTCCCGCACCTGACAGCACAGCCCATGACCCCATCCTTGAAATGGAGGAAGCCGAAATATCACTCTGAACCAACAGCTCCTCCTTGGCATTCAGCATGTGTCTGCTGGGTGATTCGGGATCCTGCACATGTCAGCTGGATCACCTATTTTCTCCCTCTTCCTTTTTAATGTTCTCATTTCTGGATCAGTGCCTGCTGGTTGGGGCCACAGACCTCCTCTCAGTTTTGATTTGTCTCTGGAGGGGGAGGAATGAGATCAGACAGCAGAAGGTGACAAGATGCATTTATAAACTGCCAGACGTGGAGGGGCTACGCTTCCTGCATTATAGGCTCATGTTACTGCAGATTTCCCAGAGCTGGGCTGTGCCGGATGGAGGAGGCAACACCTAGTGGGGAGTTTCATAAAGGACTGCAGTGGGCAGGAAGGACAGCAGATGAGCTATGGCACTGCTCCCTCATCCCTCAGGAGCAGGCAAGGGAGAGCTTTCCTTGCAAAGCCTTTCATCCTCTGCCAGCTCCTATCTGGCCTAAGGAAAGTAAAAGCTACCTAGGACTTGTCCCTATAATCTTAACTTTAAACACCTAAGAAAATGAAGGAGAAACCTTTCTAAGTTGCAGGCCTTCAGTAGTTTCCATACAGCATGCATGCTTTTTGCAAGGCACCAGTGAGGAATGCTGCTGAGCTTAAAGCCACCTGCACCCTCCTGTTCCCTGGAGCTGGCAGGTTTGACACTGCTGTAGAAGCTGGGAAGGTAACTTCTGGGAGAAGACAGTGCTTTGGGTCTCTGCTCATTGTCTGTCTTCTGAGTGCTACAGAGCTGTAGCAAAATCATCCATGTTGAAGACTGGAGAGTTCCAATACACGGTCTTCCTGGCAAACAAATACACCGCTTGCTCTTTCTCCTGTTTCCAGGAGATAGGAGAGATCTGATGAAGCTGCAAGTTGTCAAAAGACGCTGCTTTTTTTATGAAATGTATTAATAAAAGCATATGTGCTTCCACTATATTCATCACCATTCAGGAAGTGAAAGATTCCCCATTTACAGCAACTGGAAAACCAGAAATTCTGTTTGAGAGCTTTTCAACAATATTTCAGAATATATTCAAAGAAAAAGGGGGAAATTTCTATCACAATGCCATATTTCATCTAAAAATATTTCAGCTGAAGTTTTCCTGCCAGTTCTAAATGAAAACACAGAAAGTCCTATGGGAAGGTTTGGTAGCAGTAAATAAGTTTCCTCTTCTATTCAGCATAATTGCTATTTATGCCACTGACTTGCAAAAATCTCCCAAACCACCAGAAAGGAAACAGGAGCAGGAAATATGCTGCCTCTTGCCTAGCTTTACCTCCGGGACTTTCTTCATAGCTGGTCCTCCACAGATTGGCCAATTCTGGAATGAGGAATATTGAGACATGTTCACCCATTCTCATCCTTGGCTCTTGTCAACCACCATGTGCCCCAAAAGCCCCCCAAAATATTAATCTTTCAGCACTGTCTGGAGAGGCATTAAGAGGAGGAATGCTGAAAGGTTGGTACTCCTACATGCAGCACAGCAACAAGAGACTCTTCTTTGGAGGAAGCCAAGCTCTGCCTGGGTAGATGACTACAATGCATTTTAGTTACAACATGACAGTTGTGATTCTATAGAGACAGCAGGAACAAACAGAATTCAAAGGAAGAGCATTCATCATGGAAACCATATGCCATACCAGTCAAGCTCAATGTTGTAATATTTTTCTTCTCAAGATTGGTTGGTGCTTAAAGTGACCAGGAAAATGGATGATTGTTGCTTATCATCTTGGTGGGTAGAAGAGTAAAATAAATCTGAGTGTAAATATGCACTAGAATAGCCACTTCATGGAAATTCAAGAGCCCCCCTAGCCACAAAGGAGACAAGCTCAATTCATGAGTAACCACCAGGGTCAGTAAAATATTATAAACAATGACATTACTACAAATACTTTATCCATGCTGGACTTAAATTAAAAATATTGTCACAGCAACCAAAAAGGAAAAAGAAAAAACAAACCACAACCTTCATCCCCTGAGCCTCTGATTAATTTTCCTATATGACAGCAGAGAGCTGAGATGGAGCATCATATAATGCGCCTCCTGGTCTTGGGTTTCATGGCACACTCCCAGGGCCAGCAACAGCAGGCCTGCTGCAAGACTGATCACACCATTAAACCTCCGCAATTCAGGTCGTCTGCTTAGAAAGCAAACAGAAACGCGTCCCACTCAAATCAAAAAGGCAGAGAGAGATGATATAGCATCACTGTCATTACTACCACTAATAGTGCTCATGATAACAACATAGGTAATTAGCTCCTCATTCAGAACAATACCACTGAGATACACATGATCTCATGAAATCTCAGGTCTTAAAAGAGAACAGCCCTCATCTACTGAATCTAAAGCACTGTTCAGAGTAAGCAGAAAGAAGTACAGAACTCAGAAGGACTCCACCAAGGACTCCCCGAAAGCAGCTGTAAAGGACTTTTAGAATTTTACGTTTAAGAGAAAAAAAAAAAAAAAAAACAAAACCGNNNAAAAAAAACAAAACCGTTTTAGGATGGACTTCACCTCTCATCCAAGTACATCAAAAGAATGAGCAAAGTTGAGCCTGGATGGCACATGACATCTAGGGACAGCCTCCTGCCTGGAGAAATGCAACCCTCAAAAATGGAGAGGAGCCAGATAATTCAAGTGGGTGATCTGCTGGCAAAGGAACCAGGCAGGACTGCAGATGTTTGACTGAGTTACTCACAAGCCAAAATGAATTCTCCATGTGGAGAAACAAAATTGGCCAAGACAGGAGGCTTAATTTGTAAGCTTTGTTGCTTGAATATGGAGCAGGGCCCAAGAACAGACTTGATTCTTGTCATCAGCCTGTTAAGCAGCCCACATCACTCAGGAGCAGTGAGGGACAGGCTGGAAGTGGAAGGCAGAAAACAGGAACTCCTCTGGCTGCCTGATATGGAAGTCAGAGGAGTATCACTCTGAGAAACGTGTGCTAGAAGAGTGGCAGTGGCACAAAATCATGCATGTTGTGCTACTGGGTGGCTGCCTGGTTGAAGAGAGGTGAAGTGTTAAAGATTCCTCTTGGTTTCAGTCCATCCCTTTTACAATCAGAAAGGAAGGAACCTCAGAAGAAACTTGGAGCCAATTATCAACCTAACTTTCAATAAGCCTTCAGCAAGAGCAACACTGAGGCAGGAATTTTCATAAGAGGCTGCAAAGAAACCACAGAGATAAGAACATGTGCTTGCAGGACCCCAGACATGTAACATGATGGATGATAAAAGAGGTAAAATTAATGTAATAATATCTACATTTTTCAGTAAAACAAAGTCTCTCATGCTCTTGGCAGGCTGCAATCACTTGCTCAGGGGCTGTACATCACTTAAGAGACCCTCTGGAGTGCCTTAGGGTAACTTCCTAGCACAGGGACTGCATGCACCTCCAAGCCTAGCATCCTGAGAGCATTCATAGGCAAGCAGAAACACTTAATTGGATCTTAAAGGTGGAATTCCATTTCTTAACATTTATTTTTGTTAATCAACTGTGAGAAGGAAATAGAGAAAGAATCTTCAGTTAATTTTTCCTTTCCCCTCTCAGGTCTCTGTTTCTGATGTTGGGGTTTGCCACGTTGTTCTAATCCAATGAAATCCCAACTGCTTGGGTAAAGCCAGTTACAATAACATGGTAGGCAGACTTCTGCTCATGCTCCTGCTGTTCTGTAGATCCTGCAATACTTGTGTGATTGAGTTTGCTACCTCATACACACAGTCCTGCAAAGTCCCTCGTGGACTGCTTCACCAGGCTCCGATCCAGTTAATACTCCTAACATTTCATTCACTAACCACATCAGCATCCATGTGTTTTATAGAAAAGCAGATTCTTGCTCCAGGGAAAGAATTTGTTCTGCAGGTTCATATCTCTGTCTTTTGTCTTCCTGGAGAGCAGTAAATCCTTTATAAGGGGAAACCTCTGCTGGATGCAACAAAAAAGCCGAACACCTTTATGACTGTAACTGTTTATACAACTAAGAACACAAAGCCTTGGCTGCACTAGACATTTACCTTCTGCAAACCTGTTCTTTGAGAGACAGAGGCAGTGAGGGAGTCCTGGCAGAAAGAAAGAGAGCGAGCCCACAGAGAGTGAGCAGGAGTAAGATGGACAGTGGGGACTGGAAAGAGAGAAAAGCAAAAGGTCGGCGTCCTGGATGCAGACACAGGAAGAGCCCAGGGACTTGCTAAGCATCCTCACCCCTTCTGTGGCTGCTGTGATGACTTAGGGCAGCGCAGAGGGAGGCAGGCAGGTCACCAGATAGCAATGGGAGGGTATCTGAAGCACAACTCAGGATCTGAGCAGACACCACCTTCCCTTGATTCCTGAAGCATTTCAGTTCAGCAGGGTGCACTATCACTAGGGAAACATCATCAACAGCAGCACCAGCGACCCTTTGAACTCTCTTAGAGATTAAAGGACCCACCTCAGCCCACAACATGGCTCCAAGAGCCTGAAAGGGTCTGCCAGGGAGGCAGAGGCAGGAGAACAGTAATCCTGCAGGGATGATGCCCTGCAGGCCAGCCACCTCAAAGGCGCCAACTTTTGGTGTTTCTCACAAAAGCTTCTCTAGGAGAGGAGGAAAGGCAGCCACAGCAGGGGCTGGATTATTCACAGCAACACACAGGAGTCAAGGGGAAGAGACTGGGGAGAGGAGAGAGAGCATCATTCCCTTCAGTGCACTAAACTGGGTGGATACTGCTGAGTTAGAAATATAGGTGGAGGGCAGAAACAAATTTGGCTCAGGAAAGAAAAATATGAAGTAAATCCAGGACTAAAGAGACAACCAGTACAACTTCCAGCTGCCTGGACATGAGGTGTCATGGCCCATAGCTGGGAAGATGCAAATCCAAGAGGACATGGCTCAGTTCATATGGCTGTGTTCATAGCCGGCACCTTGCACCCAGAAGGGCTACAAACAAACTGAGAGGAGATCAGCAAGGACATCGATTTCTTTACCATAGCATCAGATATCTTTACCCCAGTAAGCCCCAGGAAGACTTCAGGATGAGCCAACGTATGGTTATTCTCATTAACAGACAAAATCCTCAAATTCAGAGAAACCTGCAGGCCAAACTAAAAATAATTTGATGCCTCTGACTTACTGATTTGCAAACATTAATAAAAATGCATGTAGAATATTGTTAAATGACTGGTTTTAAATACCTCTCAAAATCAGGCCCAGGTCACCACTGAACATAGCAAAGTGTATTGATTAGAAAGCCTATCTATAAGAAGAAAAAGCATGGAAATGCACCTCATTTGAGCAAGAAGAAAATATGGGGGAGGTGAAAGAAAGCACATCCCAGGGGCACAGAGAGATCACACTGGAAAGTGCTGGAATGAGATGAAACCAACCAACTGGAAAACCATCAGTAACAATTTCTTCATGCTGGTGACATTTGGTACCTCTAAGATATTGTTCTCCTGCCCATAAAGGTGGTTTGTTGAGAAGTCAGAGTTTTGAACCTTGTTATTACACAAGGAAAGCCCAGAGGAAGACTGAGATTTCTTAGTGCTGAATATGACAAAGCTCTGTGGCTCATCATCTGCCCCAGGTTGTCCCATCAGCTGCACAAAATCCTGAAAACACACAGTATTTTATATATCTATCTCACCTGGAGCTACAGCCAGCCAAGATCACACTGGGCATGGTCTGAGCGGTAATGTCCATCTTTCCCATACTAAGCTCAAACATACAGACCCAGCTGGCTGAGCTGCTTCTCCCGTCCTAATAGCCACTGCTTCAGAGTAAGGACTGGCTCAATCAATCCTGCACAGTGAGAGCTGCTTCTGCTTCCTCCTCATTGTTCTAAAGAAGGGGGGAAAAAAAAGCTCTCCTCAACCAGCTGATAAAGGATGAAAGTATGACTGAGAGATTGATCCCTCAGCACCGAGCCAGGCTTCACAGTCACTTTTATCACTGAACATAGCAGGAAGATGCTTCAAATGCAAGCCAGTTATGGGATACAACTTGTAATTCTAGAAAGAGAAGAGGAACAGCACAGAGGTGAACCTTTCAATGCATCTTCCCTCCTTTTGTCTTTACATTCAGCTTGTGCCGATTTCATTTTGATTCCACCTAATCCAATTTGAAATGCTGTGTCACAGCTGGGCAAACCTGGCTCGAAGTAGGCAACAACAAAGAGAGAAAAAAATAATTAAAAATCATCATTTATGTCCTAGTATCAGCCTACCACAACTGCTGGATGAACCTCTGGCTCTGTCCGTCAAGTCTCCACCCCAGAGTCAAAGCAGAGGCCCCAGGAAATTCAAATTTAGGTCTCATATGTATCATTCCCATTTTACAGGCTTTAATTTCCATTGCAGCTTAACAGAATGGAAAATAAAGGTAGTCCATCTCTCCTATACTAACCAAAACCACAAAAACAGTAAAGTATCCACATTCGATAGGACATTTAGCTTGGTGACCCGAAGCTCACATGGAAAGTCATTGCTCCCTGACCGTTCTGCAAGAAACACATATGCTTCTCCCACATTTCTTGTTTGCAATGATGGCTTTGCTAAAAAGGGTGATGAGCAAAGAAAGAATTTTTTTTTTTGTCCCCTGTCTTTCCCCTCCTTTTTAAGCACAGGCTGGGGAAAGACTAAAAGCAATGAGAAAGCAAGCAGAATCTCCTATCTTTTCATGATGCAGCTCTTCTGCTACAAATAATTAACACCAGCCAAAGTCAGATCACAGCAGGTAACAGTGAACTTGGAACAAATTTGCAGGGAAAATGAATGATTGTCTCTGTAATGAGGGAGAAGGAGGACAGAAGAACGATCTGCTATTATGACAAATTAATCAGCCTTATTCTTCTCCAGCCTCTGCACATCTTACAGGCTGAAGTTTTATGATCTCAATCTGGCAAAAATCCTCAGGATGGGAAAACATGTCATGAAATTCAGCAGAGCAAGTCACTGAGACAGCCAGTTCAATGAGGTCTGGATGGAGCTGTGCTTCTTCCCAGGGAGCTGTTCTAACAGTACAAAAGCCTCAGTGACCCAAGCCACAACAGTCAGAAACAGATACAGATAACCCCCAGGGAGACTGGAGCTCATGACAGGGGGTGTTTAATAGGACTCTGCCCAGAGATCATCACCCCACACTGCAGATTGCTCAAAACAGGGTGCAGTAGTGAAGAATTAAAGCACCATTTACCCTGCTCCTTGTTGACCTGCAAGGTGCCAGCACAGCCTGTAGCTGTATCCCTTGCCAGGGTCCTGCTGTCACAAAGATGCTGTTCAAAATGTCCCTCTGCAGTTCTTACACCAGGTGGCCTCATATAACAAGAGGCAGGTGTTGCATATCTCAGGACAGAGCAGGTCTGGACCATGTTATGGTAATACTCAAGCAGGGAAGACGCAAACTGGCCACCACGGTGCCTCTCCACACTTGGTTATCGTGGCCAGATGAGTAAACCTCAGAAAAGATCATTACTCTTTACTGGCTGGTCTGAAAATACCTCAGGCTTCACCATAAATATTTGAGGACACGACAAGTAGCATTTTTAACACTCAAGACACACAGACTCTCAGTGTTTAAATGCATCATTCAAAGTGCGCTGCTCTCTCTGGCCAGCACTCCTGCTGTCTTGCCACCCTCACCACTCCCCGCTGCTGTATGAAACAGTGCCAAAAAGCACTTAGCCTTGAAATAAGTTAAATCATCTTCTTCACAGCATCCCATGATAACGTTTATCCTCTTTGCATTGTGTAATCCAAAACATCAAAACAGTCACAAATGTATTGTACAGAATCATCCAGCTCATTACCAGGCAAAATTAATACCCAACTCAACACCTAAGCAGCAGAAAACTCCGTAATCCCACCAGCCCATGGAAGAAAGCTGCTAGCTGGGCTGAGGGCTGGGAGGGGAAACAGCAGCAGACGAGAAAAACAGCACTGGAAATCACTGCTAAAGGAGGGAACACAAGGAAGCTAAAGTGTATATGGAGATGGGTGCCCATCTCTTGGTGGCAACAGCTGCCAGAGGAGGATAGAATAGGGCTGCAGCCTGCTAGCAAGAAAACAGTACAAAGTCAGAAAAAGAATGAGCATTGGTCAGGACTTCTCAATTCAATGGGGGGTATATTTTCCCTCTTCATTGTAAACTGCAGAACCATGTGCAGAGTTCAATAAAAAAATTATCAGGATCACCACAGGGCATTTTCTGGTCAGAATTGAAGCCAAATCCCATGACATCCCAAGCAGCAAACAACTCTGTGCTTAGGGAAAACTAGAAGACATCTGGGGTCAACACTTCTTGGCATGACTTGGAGCCAGAACATTGCCATGGTGCCACCAGAGGCAGCCATTCTCTTTTTCTATGGAAAGGTTGTATGCCCTGTGATGGATGTCTTTATTGCCACCTAAGTCACGAAGAATTTACAAATACTCTAATAAGAATAACCACCCACTACAGTCAATGCAAAAAGACATTTCAAGAGAGATATATTATGGATACAGATTCCTAAATGTTTTCACTGCTGCTGTTGTTTGACTCTGCACTGGAAACCTTACAAAATCCTACCCCAGTTTCTGGGCACCAAGGTGCCCCAGCTTTCTTGAACAAGGTTAGCATGGCTAGAATGGCTTCTCATGGTTAAAACAGAGAAATAAAGTCAAGGACAGCTCTCCAGTATGAACAAAACCTGGTTCATCCTTTGGGTGGATGGATGGTTCAGCAAAACTTCCACCAGGTGTCTAATCTCCTTTTTTTTTTTTTAAACATTTCTCTTTTCCCCTTTTTTGTGTCTGTGATTGGAGAGGTATCGGGCTTGGGCAATCACACCAACAGGCTTCCCAGCACATGGACAGGCAGAACACACTCTGCGTCTGCCCATCTTCATCAAGTGGGCAGACATCTACAGTTCACATACAGAAGCAAATGAACCTACCAAATGTCTTAATGCTATCAAATGGAAGAGAAATCTCTCCTCCTGCTTCCACTCTCCTGGCCCTATACAGTCCTGATCTCTTGAATCAGCTATGGCACTCAATAAAACTCCTTCAGAAGAAAATAATCTGTTTTTCTGCTCTACTGGTTTCTGCAGGGCTGTTGAGTTCAATCAGCTCACAAAAGGATCAAGCACCAGAGAGGGTAAACAGAAAGCAGGGCGAATACACAGTGAGGAACAGAGAGGAAAATCCCCAACAAGGGACACAAACCCTTATTACCACTACTCCACAGCAAACGGGATGCTGTGTTCCTACTGGAAAGCCCCCTGTCTTCTGTAAACAAGCAAAAGCAGTTCCTGGATTTTAGGAGCTGTTTCAATTGCAGTTCACTTGTGTACCTATGACCACTGCAGTACTCCAGGAAAACTTTAAATCCTATCATATTCACAGCTAGAGAACAGCACAGTTTTTCTTTGCTTGTGATGTGTAACCTGGCAAGGGGGAGCTGCAACCCCAGAGACCCATCTTTAGCACTGTGGTGAGCAGGTACAACACAGCACCCACTGCAAAATGCATCTTTTGTAAAGACATAGGAGAGCCCAACATCCCTATTGTGCCATCAGAAATAAGATGTTTGCAATAACTCCACACCCCATGTTGTAGGATCATTGGGGAAATCTGGATATTTGGTGGCACAAGCAGAGCTGAGCTCTGCTTGCATCAGGGAGGGAAAAGGAACAGAAGGCAGAGCACACCATTTGGGGAAGGTATTTAAATATTAACCAATTACAAGAGCACTGGTAGTGCTTTGATCAGCACACATGAGAAGGACACACTAGGCAGCAGGCAGAGTCTCATTTAATCTGAATTATGGAGCCAACATGCTTTTAATTACACCTTTAGCCAGGTGCTCAGAGGTTTTTGTCCTATCAACTGTGGGCCAAGACTGTGGGTTATTTTTATACCAAGTTTTTACCAACATTTACAGATTTCCACATCTCCCTGTCACTTCCTTACCTTTGATTTTATTATGATTCCAGAAGAATTAACAGAGGGGAAAGGTTGTTTGCTCTTTATTTTAAAACAGGTATCATCTCTTCTGTAGCATTTGCAATGCAAATGCCTTCATATTTTGCTAGCAGATGAGACTTGGGATCCTAACCAAGTCAATCTACCTACACTGCTCAAACAGATAAACCCAGGAGTTAAGCCCACTCATATTACATATCTGCCCACTTTTGACATGGCTTCACAAATAACTACAGAAAGGCAGAAAATTCCATTAGGAGTTATAGAAAAACTCTGTGTAATCTAGTGTCAGTAGGAAGCTCAATAACTTGCTGTCATTTCAGATTATTTATATTGCCATAATCTGTGATAGCGTCTGCATACCTACTTCAGAAATCTGTAGCTTCCTTATTGCCCACTGAGGAACACAAATATGTGAGGAAATAGCTCAAAATTAAGAGCAATGAAAACCACTCAGGTAAAAGCTTTTTCTGTGGCTTTCCCAGGTACAGACAGTGGCATGCTGAAGCCTAATCTCCCTAATGCTGATGCATGGCAAAGTATTGGAAAAATTAAATACAACCTGACAAAATGGGTTTCTGTGAAAGAGGACAGTAATGAAGATCACACACTAGCCTAGGAAACCAGTGACCTAACCTCGGCTTTGCAATTGCTTCCTGGGGGCATTCCATCCCCTCTTCCTACCCCACTGTTCCCTCTAATGTGTGGAGAAGGACAGCAGAGCACTGCATCATCCCCAGCATACAGCAAGGCTATGAGGTGCAAAGATGATGAAAGTAAGAACCAGATGAGTGATTGCTGAGTTAACCCTGTTCATGTGTTATTTGTAGAACTTTGTTTTATTAAAACACGAATGTGGGATATTGCCAAGAGTCTCCATTGCAGGAGCTGCTTAGCTGACACTGACATTGTCACTGGGATGTGGATGGCATAATGTCCTTGAGTGAAACTGTACCCTATGGAAGTCAATGTCCATTTGCCAATGACCCTTTCTCCATGCAGAAACCCATGCAAAAAATAAGCTCCAGCAGAATTTTTTTTTTTTTTTCTACAGTACTGTCTGGGTGCTTTGGCTACAGAATATAACGACAACAGTCTCTGCCTTCAGAGGGTCTTTCCATCTTTCCGGTGCTTTCTCATCACCAGTCCATTCAGATATATCCAGTTTCCTTCATTGCTCAATAGCTGCAAGCCCACCAGCAACCTGCTGAGCAGTGGTCAACACCGGTGTTATGATGTTTATTCTCTTCAGCCTCTCGCCAGGAATTATTCCAGCCAAGCATGTCACACTGCTATGCAAAACAGAATTTAAAAGCTTCCCTCTGTGAAGATATTATCATCCTTACCACTAACAAAGGGAAACCTGATGCACAGAGCTCCATTTTTAATAGAAGATACACATTTTTATAATATTCATAATTTGCGCCAAGCAATGAGAGGTTTTCAGGAGAGCCAGACAGAGGTTTCTCTCTTTTGGTCACCAAACACATTTGAATCCAGCGCAAAAGAACAGGAACCTGCAAGCTTCTGAGTTTTATTTTAAATCACAAGCATAATTTCAGCCAATGTGGGCTGACCCCACCGTGGAATGAGCAAGATGAACTACTTAATGAACCACACTCAGCCCTGGCTCTGGTGCTCACTTTAAATCATATGTCAGACAAGTATGGTCACAAAGCTGTCCTTTACAAAGCCTCTGATACAACAGGATGTCTGATGAATGGTTTTGATCGGTTATTGATCATGACCATTATTCCTGGACTGAAGGAAGAGCAAAGTGCATGACATAGCCTTCCCCGTGACCCTCTCTTGTTGCAGCACATCTCCCAGTCCTCAAACAAAACTGCACTGCTGCCTCTCTGCTCCTGTCCCCACAGCATGTGCTTTGAGGACAAGGATCATTAAAAAAAATAATAAAATTGAGCATTAATCTGTTCGTTGGAAAACATTTTTCTTTCTCTAGTAACTTAAAGAGAAACAGCAAAGGTGCAGCACTGAAGGGCTTTTACCACTCAGCAGCATTAACTCTTTTCTCTTTTCCCGTGCTGCCAAGAGCCAGAAATAAATCTAGATCTTTATAGATATATATATATAATCTAGATCACCTGGATGGGCTAAGAAGAAACTGTGCAAAATGAGGTGTCAAAGCCTAAAAGCTTGCAAACCATTAAGATGAGTCAGGTTGTTAATTCCAGATCAAATTTCCACAGACGCTGGGGATGTTCCAGCTAGACTTCAAACTTGGCAGCTTGATCTCTACAATGGCCCAAACCCAAACTCATATGCAACAAGCACCAAATTCTTGGCTGACCCCCAGGGTTTGAACATAAAGAGACCAGATATTGGTTTAAACCAAGCAAACAAACAAAAAATCCCACACCAAAAAAAAAAACCAAAAAAACCCCAAAACAAACAACAAAACAAAACAAAAACCTGAGATCTTTTAATTGCCTTTTGTTTCACCTTTCCCTTTCTCCATGCTGCACACTTACACCAAATGTATTATGAACACTTTGATGTCCAGCTCCAGCATTGAGGTATTTATGCTGGCATCAGTGGGTTCCTGATGGGTTTTCAAGACAATGCAGGAATAAGCGTTGGCTATGCAGGCCCAAGTCAGTATAATTACAGGGAACTCACTTAACTCTTGGGTCTGGATTCAGAATCACCTCAATTAATGATTTTTCACCAGCCTATCCCCCATCTTATAGCTCTATAGTCTTATAAAAATATCCCGCTACAAGGAAAGGACAGGGTAGGAAATGTGTGAAGGAGAACAATGTACGGTGTGATGTATCACCCCATTTTCTCTTTTTCAGCTACATCTTCCCACAGTGCTAAAACCAACACATCTTCCCTTTTCATATCCAGGTGGAGACAAACAAGTCATGAGTGTCTTACCCTGATAAGACACCCAGCACCAAGTTGAGCATGAAGAAAGAGCCAATGATGATGAGAGGGATGAAGTAAAGCCAGTTCCAGGTATTTCCTGCAGCATCATTTGTCTGGAAACAAAGAAAAAGGGAGAGAGAAAAACAAATATTAATTCATCTGAGACACAAAATACCATACAGAAACTGCAGGGCAGAGGAGATTCCCCTCAGATATCCATGGGGCTGTCCACCACTGATGTACTGGTTAGTTCTGTTACGTTCACCAGCTGAAATGCAAGCAAAAGAACTGATGAACTAAGCTGATTGTCCCACTGTCCATACCATGATTTCTCATCCAATCCAGTGAGAAAATTCATCTCATTCCACAACTCCAGGCTGACCCTGCTGCAGGGCCAAAACACGCTTTTAAGTGACCTAGCCCTGCACAGGCTTTCTACACCAGCCTCCTCCCTCCCCACCTCAACTCTGACTTCCCATGTGCTGAGCATCAGTGTCATATTTACATCTGAACTGAGACGTACAACAAGGGGAGGGAACCACAGCCTTCCGTTAATCTGTGCGATTAAAAGAAAGCATGGCACCATGCCCAGAATCTGTGCATACACACAGAGCAGGAGAAGACAAGAAATCTGCAAGGAAACAAGGCATCTTCTGAGTGATTGCAATTCCACATCTGCCTACTCAGCACCCTGGGCTTACATCATCAAAACCTCTCTGCGGTTCCCTGAGTAAGCAGCAGTCTAGATTAAGGGGAGGGAAGGGTGGTTTAGTTTATGACAAAGTTTCTGCATTCATGAACCACAAGGGAGCTCTTTAAGGAACTGCTGAAAAGTAAAATGCCACATGGCCATTTACTGAAGCCAAATGCCTAGAAAAATGCAAATTCTTCTCTTGTGTGTGAAGAATGCAGCAAATTAAGAAATGTCAGGTGTAAAGGAGGGGAAAGAGAAGCAAAACTAAAAGACCCAAAGACATTCTCTTCCTCCTCCCACAGAGGGTAAAGAATAACATGAACACACAGCTCACCTACCTGTCCAACCACAGAGGCTGGCAAAGACCACAGAGAAGCATGAGAGCTGCTGGTGTTTGAGAAAACACCAACTTGCAAAAAATGCATTAATTCTAACTGATATTGGTGTCTTCTAGTTATTATCTGTGGTGTTTTTTGGTCACTATTCCAAATCATATTTACAAGTGTAATTTTGCTTGCAGAAGGATTCACAGAAAGAAGTGCTTTAAATGTGCTTTATTTCAGCCATGCATGCACTTGATGCCACCTCAAAACATCTCTGCATAAGTAGAAGTCACCCAATAAAGAAGCAAAACCAACATGCAACATGGATGACTGATGTCACAGCATTTCTTACAGGTAATAACATTTATAGCACTGATGCAAGTAAGTATCTTCTGCAACTTTTTTAGTGTGTTGCATATCTGCACAAATTCTTCCCCAAGGAACATGCTCCAGATCAAACACATGACAAGCATTTCTCCAAATAGCAAACATCTTCAGAAATATCTGTGTCAGTTGATCAGTGACTCACCCGAGAGGAACAGGAACTAACTAACCTCACCACTAACCCCCCCTGCTAAAGGCAAAACCAGTGAATGACAGGCAAATTAAAGAGAAAACAGGATGGGAAAATGAGAGCAGAAAGAGAGGGAAAACTCTGTGCTGCCCAATCTCTCATTACATTTTTTAATACCTTTTGCAATACCTGTCATCCCACCCTAGCAGCACCACTTCTTCATTCACTGTTTTGTCTTTCCATTCCCCCCTCTCTGCTTTTAGCTATTTCCTTTCTTTGTTCTCCTGCACTGCATCTCTACAGATGGGGTCGGAGGAAACTAGGACACTCGTTCTCAGTGCTTCTTCCCCAACACAAGGGGAAAATGGCTGGTACAGCCCCAGTCTGCTCTCCTGGGATTACCAGAGCAAAATCCATGTTTTCATATTTAGAGGCTGTTCTTCAGTTCTCAATTTGTCGTCCGAGGTGGCAGCCCTCATGTCTCCAGCTGGAGCAAGCACATCCCATTCAGCAAGGCTGGGGACTGCCATCAGCCAGGCAAGGGGGGCTACAGAGCCAACCCACAAGGAAGAGCTGGAAGAAGTGAACAGATGGGAGAAGGGAAACCACATAAACACGCAAAGAGAGTGCAGCAGGTTCATTGCTGCCAAATGATTGTTTATCATTTATTTATTCATTTGAAGCCCAAACTTGGCTACAGATCCACAATTCCATGCCACGATCAAAGCCCTTAAAAATGAAATGTGCTGAAATATGACTAATTAACCACCATCCTCTGAGCATTTGCTAGACTACCTTATGCTCAGGGCAGGGTGGGGACTCACTGTTTCCTCTGCCTCATGCACAGAGATCCAGGAAAAACTAGAGGGCAAAACACCAGGCAAAAGGGTCAACAGAGAAAGCAGAGCCTGAGAAGCTTTCTCCTGAGAAAGCAAAGCCTTCACGGATGTGCAGCATCTTTCTCAGTGCTCCCAAGCATGCTTGAGGCCGATCAGTCTACGGTACCGGCTCTGCCATGGTGAATGAATCAAACCTGTTTGCTGCTAAGAAAACCAAACTCCTCTCCTCCAGGGAAAGCCCCCAGAGTGCTGCAGACACCTCTGGCTGTGCTGAGCAGAGGAGGCAGCCCTCCACCTGCAGAGCCACTGGGGCTTGGGCTGTGGCCTGGCTCCGGGCTTGCTCATTAAGCAGGATGAGCCAAGAGAGCAAATCAATGTTTATGTTCTATCTAAAACATTTCACTGGTGTAACACCTGGCTGACTGTCAGTGCTACTTGATCCTAACCACAGGTCTAATCTGACAGGAAAGAAGCAGAAACTAAATACTTTGCATGATGTGCCAGAATTACATCCAAATACAGTAAGGGTTTACAGGAGGTATCCCTCACTGCTGAGGAGCCAAGGAACCCACAGTAACAGCTGCAGGGCTCCTCACAAGCACCCACTGAACAGTGCCCACATTGAGGTGAAGCCTTGCTCCAGAAGTGCCCCAGGCACCAGCATCAAATAGCTCATGACCCTTAAACTTGACAGTACAAGACTCCCACAGGCAGGGTACTGCACAGTGAAAAACTGAGGCACGGAAGTCTAAGGGACACTTTTGGGGTTGCAATGGAGACCCAGAGATCTGTACCTCAGACATCTAAAGCCCATACGAACTGCCCAGCCCCTGGAATGCTCTTCCCAACGAGCCCAGCTGGCATGGCTCCCTCTGCCTAACCTCTGTTCAGCTCCAAGCTGCTTCTATCCCCTGACATAGCACCTGTCTCAAGATGCACCCACCATGCCTACTCACAGCTGGTGCCTCCTTTTCCCTTCCTTTTTTTTTTCCCTAAAAGTCTAACCTAATCCCCAACAGCATCCTTCTAGCCTCTTCCATGTGACTCTGCTTCACCATCCATCCTGGAGTCTGATGCCACTGCTCAGCAGGAGTGCCCAGGTCACAGCTGGATGCCTTTCTATACTGACTCTCTGCACACTTGCTATTAAGGCCCTAAGGAGCTCTCCCCCCCCCCCTTTCATGCAGCACCAAGCACATTGCCAGCATCCCCAAGCAGTGACAGCATGGCCACCTCCTCTACAGGGGTAGGTGGGTGAATAGTGTCATCTATAACAAATGCAGAAGCTAAAAGGCTTCTGTCATGCAGGGAGATTAATGCCCTGAGCTCCCAATACAGCCAAAGAGAATGGAGTGTACTCCAGCAAAGCATAAGACACTTCCCACAACCAAGCCTTTTGTGACTTGTCCAACACCAGAGAAAGGACAGTATTAATACGCACTTTTGTCTCTCCGACACAGAGAGCTGTTAGGCCACTGCTTCATTATGTTAACAAGATGGCAGCTGCATCTAATTATTAATTCATTTAAAGATATGTTTCAAAACAATTGACTTGAAAGCAGCCTACTGCTGCTTGCAATGTGCTGTGGAGACCAGAAATGCTTTTATATTACCTTTCATCTTCCTTTCTGCAGCCCTGGCCAGGGCCCATGTTCCCAGGGCATGTGGGGAGGCAGAGCCCTTGTGCCTGTCTGCCCTGAGATGAGTTTCTCATGTTGCTGGAGCTTCTTGCTGCTGCAAGACCAGAAGCAGGTCTGCTCCAGCCAGCCCCATTCCATCACCATGAAGCAGTCAGCAAAGCCCTGCCTACTCTGACATCCTTCTTCCAACCCATCCCCATCCGGGCAGCACAACACTGGCGCTCCAGGGACCCTGCCTACTTTCAGCTCAGTGCTCCCCGCGGCTGGGGCATCACCAGGGGAGCCTCGCAGCCTGCCTGCCTTACAGACAAATCCCACATGCTGCTGACTTCAAACAGGGCTGATCAAAGGGAGCAGGAGCTGGTTTGGTAGGGGAAAATGCATGTAAATACTCCACAGCATTTCCTTGCCAGTGAGGCTCCTGTTAGCAGTGGGGAGTTACTCAGAAAACTATGACAGTCCCTGCAGAAAAAAAAAAAAAAAAAACACAACAGCAGCCCCCAAGGAAGAAAAACCTATGCAGTTTCTAATAGGGTTGGTTGATCATGGTTTGCACCAGTGAGGAGATCCTGGTTCTGGAATCCCAAAATAATAAATACAAAATTAAGTGAAATTTGGTTTACACACAGCCTTGTGAACAGGCAAGTGACTGGCTCTCTTCAACGGGTGGCAAATCTCGGGTTTTGGGAGATTTACAGACTGCAAATTAGAGCAAGTCAAATGCAGAATAATCTCCCAAACCTTGCCCCCCTCTTTTCTCTAAGCAGACAGCACAGCTGCCCACAACCTCCCACTCTCCTCAGGCTTCTGCAACGCAGCCTAAATCTATAAATGTGGTGAGAGGGATAGGGGATTCCCACATACCTAGGCATGTGTGCCACCAACCAGCAGACAGCAAATTGACATACTAAGCCCATGCCCCAAGGGTGAATCTGAGACCTGATGGATTTTCAATCTAAAACTGACAGCTTCTCCTAGCTAGTGCAAACAGAAGACCTGCTACCACTCTGCACTGCCCACAACCCCATTCAGCACATGCCAAGGACCAAGCAAGCCAGGCAGTGATAGCATATGTTTAAATAACTTATTCAAATAACCTATTAAATACTGCTGAACCTGATTAAATCCTCTTGGGCAACTCAAAAGCAGCAGAACAACAAAGACCTTTGCCATGGGAAACTGCTGGGTGGTGCATGACAGGAAATGGGAACCCTGATTGGAGACTGTTACGCTGCAACAAACCTAAGCAAAAAATTCTCTCATTTCAGCTCCTGATTTCCAAGTTTCTGATAAAAACACCATCATTCTCTTTGCCCTTCTCCCAAAATCATCGCTGTCTCACTTGCAATCCCTTTATTCCTGTACTGGGAGGAAGGGAGAGCTCAGGAATGTCCACACATAAGGCTACACCAGGTCAACTCTATCACCACAGACCCACATGTGAACAGATTGACTTTATGGTAAGCCGATAATTAATATAAATTATATAGACTACCTAATGACTTTGACTTGCACTCAGGAAGCCACTGCACAGGGTAGGATGTCAGTGCAGTCCAGCTGCTGGGCACTGCCCATGAAGAGGGGACTAACCCTCCATGGCAGATCCCCTTCTGCACTTGCACTTCTGTGAGTCAAGTCATCATGATGCAAACTCACTCCTGCTCACAGCTGGAGCTAAGTAAACACTCCAAACTTCATGGCTCAGGGCTGAATTCCTTTCTGCTACTGCTATGCGTGGCAGGCACCTCTTGAAGAGAGGAGCTGCACAGCAGCCTTCACCAGAGCTCCTCTGCCAGTGCCTAAAGGCAGCCAAAATGCCTTTATAGGTGTTTTTCTGTTGAATTTGGAGCTTTAAATGAGGGCAGCATCTACAGAAGTGTGAAGTCACATACCATCCTACCATGTGCCAGCATGAACCCGAGTAACAAGTCCCAGAACAAGGTCTAGACTGGTCCTGCTAGCCGATTTCCAGCTACGGTTCTCTGGCTGTGCAAAGACGCTGCTTTGGGCTCTCAAGCTGTTAGAAATGTATTTAGACTTAGAGTTACCCTGCTTTTTTACCAGTAGAGCAACAAAGCAACTCTTCTCTGCCTCTGAACAAGGGAGCCATTCTGCTGCTTACATGAGTTTCTTCTTTCAGCCACTTTTGACAGAAGTAGCAACCCTAAGGCGATGCCCCGGATCTGCAAAGAAGAAATTCTGCCACCACTTTGCTCAGCACATTGTCCATCAATGTGAAAAACAAGCAATTAATGGGCTAACATGTAATCCTTTGGAAATTTTTCCAGAGTGGGGTTCAATAAAGAAGGGATCTAATTGGACAGATACAGCCAAAGCCAAAACACCACAGACCATTATCTCTTTACTATGTTTTTAATCAAAATGTATAGTACACCTAGAATTTACTCTCTTTAATCTAATCAATGGCAGAGCCTGCCTGATTTGGGGCAATTAAAGTGGAATCTTCTTTTAGAAATGTGTTTTTGCATTGAGGAAAAATCTCAGCTGTCTTCAAGAGATGAACTCTATTTACCCCTTCTCTGATTTTTCACAATTCACTCCTCCCTACTTCTGTTAATTAGCGATGCTATTTATGGTTGATTTATTTCTATGTGTTCCTGTTCTTAGGATTAGGTGCACACAGAAAATATTAAACAAAAAAAAAAATATTAAAAGCTTGTAAAATGAGCACATGGAGCCTTCCTTGCCTTACCCAGCACATTTTCTCTAGGCACTAACTCCCGCTGAGCTTTTCATCAGAGACAGACAGACCTTGCACAAGAAGGTATAAGGGCAGAAAACACAAATTTGCTGAGAAAGGCCATTCTGAGTTCAATCTGTGGAATCAATAACAACTTACTCTATTCACAAAATAGTCACAGACTCAAACGACATTTAAACTGGTCACTTCTCTGGGATGCTACATAGTCCACATTACCATAACATCCCAAGTGTCGATCTTCACTTCTGGAAGGTGCAAAGTGCTTTCACAGATGGAGAATGAGGCATACAGGCTCCATAAGAGCTTAATAGGTTCAAGTCCAGATCTAACTCACATCTGGAGTCCCTGAATGCATAGCTGTGGGCAAGCATAAGCTTTGCCTATTCTAATTAAGAAATACTCATTATTATTTGCACTGTATTTGTGCGCAAAATCCTTGGTGGAAAGTCTGGACCCCATTCTGATGACAGCCCTGGAGAAAGTATCTCTGCCCCCAAATCCAACCTGGTGGAGCATAGGCCAATATATTTGTCAGATTAGAGCATGAGACACTTGGTTTCCCCCTTAAAAATATAAACTCAAGCCTAAAATCTAGCAGGACATTCAATAGCTTTATCATATTTCAGGTTTTATTTTAAACAAAGATGGCCACAAAAGGGAACTGGAGGGATTTATTTTTCTATTCCATTTATTCAGTTACCAAAAAGGTATTAAAAGTACTACTTTTCAAAAATATTCATTCTTCTGATTTTTTTCCCTACTATTTTTCCCATATCACTTCAGCTCAACTGAAAACAGAAGAGGGGAAAAAAAAAAATTTTTTTAAAAGGCTTTCATCTTTTAAGTCTTATCTAGCCTTTTTTACCCAGAAACAACTCCAAGCCCTGCACTGAGGAGCTCTCTGTTGATATCCTCAGCTTTACAGAAAGTGAAATTGGGTCACCGCCAGGTGAAAGGAGAGCTGCTTCCACATTTCCCAGCAGAACAGTGAGAGAAGTCCCATCTCTCAAGTCCTGACCCAATGTGCTGGCTTATACAAAATACCAGAATCTGCAAAAAAAGCCTTCCTCCACCACCACCCCAGCCCCCACCCCCACCCCAGTCCCAGTTTAAATACAATCTTGGCACAAAGTCAGTCCAATAACTTTGGTTACTGACTTTCAGATGTTATAGTCCATTTGCAGAGAGCATCTGGTGTTCAGCTCTGCAGTGACATGACAGCCGGGGTTGGGGGAGTGCTGGCAATTGACCCTTCTGAGCAAAATTACATTGGCAGAGAGGTACATTTCCGACTGATGCTCAGGGGTTGTACCACCCATGGGAGGGAGATGACAGAGCACCTGTTTGGTGTGCTCATCTGTGTGAAGGATAAAGCTAAAATGGGTTGGATAATGAAATTAGTGTTCAGCCCAAATCACACTCCCACATGTGCTATGTATAGCAATACAGGGTTGGACTGGGGTTCAGACACCCACCTTGAACATCCCTCCATCTGGGATCAGTGCATTTAGGTCGTTCAGAGCAGGTGCCCTTGTATGTAGAGGGGCTGAATTAAAATGGAAGAGCCCCAGCCTAGCAAGCTGCAGGGAAATTTGGAGTTCAGGCTTAAACACTGCTTCCTGTGGTTTTATCTGCTATGTGTGCTTTGAGGAAAACTCTTTAGCTGGAGGTTTCCACATATGGCCATGGGGTGGACAGGATCTCAGGAAGCCCTAAGGTCCATATGAGGATCTCCTGATGTCCTCCTAAAGCATGTTATAATTGAGCCTCCTGTGCTTTTATGGTAGGTCCCAAGTGGATTTTGGACATTAGGAAAGATTACATGGCAGAGGATGTGCTTTCTGGGGGCCCTTTGGGATGGGGTATCTGTTGCCTTGAGGGCCAGCAGTTGTGAGAAAAGCAATCAGAGTGCCCACTGCCCCCTGCACTCCTTTTCACTTCAAACCTTGGCCAAATGCATTCAAGTCCTGGGTTTACGCCTGCTCAAACTGAATTCTCTGGGAAGAGGTGCTCTAAAATCCTGGCACATTTACACTCAAATTAGTGTTTCTGAGAAGATGCTCTCTCTCTTCACAAATGGTCTTTCAATTATTACACTCTTCCTTTTTACCTTCAGAATAGAGGTCAGTCCACTTCATTGCTGTAGTAACAATCCACCTTGTTCAAATTCCCCAGTTACTCCTCAGATCCGCACATAACTCCTGGTTCCCAAGTGGGCATCAGACGAAAAATACCAGAAAATCCTTTAACTCTCATGACACCAAAATTGATGCTGTTTTGAAACAAAGGTAATCCTTCTGCTTCCAAAAGGGAAGTCACTTGCATCCAGCCCCACAGCCACTTGCTGTTTAGAGGAGCAGAACAGAGAGCTGTTCACTACCAGGATCAAAAATCAGTTCTGGAGTATTTCACATTCTGCAACAAAAAGCAAGCTACTCCTGGCCTGAGACTACACACAACCAGCCTTTACCACAGACTCCAAAAGCCTTGGCAGCACCAGCCATGGATAAAGGGTGAGACACTAGGCCTGACATTAGGTCTTATCCCCTCGGACCAAGAGCCCAGCCAAATCTGCAACAAGCTTGGGGTGCTAAAGATAAAGCATCCCTTTAGTGTTGTTGTTGGAAGCTGTCTAAAGGACCTGTCCAGGGCAGGAGAACACAAAAAGCAGCAGCCATGGTGCAGTAGCTTTCAATGCAGCAGCAACACATACCTGGGTAGAAGGCAAGAGGGGCTAGTTTGATTATAGAAAATCACCCTGAAAGCATAACTTAATTTGCATTCATTTAGCACTTGATATTCTCAGAAGCCACTGTCTTACTGTCACTGGCTTTACCACCACACTAGCCACAGTAATTGGAATGGTGCTTCCCCACCCCAAAACATACCTAAAGCAGGAAATACTGTAGCAGTCCTGCCTGCCCCATGCCTTCACACCAGGCAGCAGTGCCCATCCATGCCATGCAGCAGCACAGCTCTGAGGGAGTCCTGCCCAATGTTCTGCCAGAGAAACCACTGTTTTTCAGACTGAGCCAGTGCTCTGCAGCAATGATAATGCAGATCTTGCTGCTCCTCCATAGGCCTGGTTATCCTCTGCCCTGACACAGCCATGTTGTTTCCATCCAGTCCCAGTGCTACCCCTCTCTGCCTGCTCGTCCTCGCACCCTGTGGATCTGCCCTGATACACGGAGGTCCCAAAACAACAGCCACAGCACATTTGAAAATCAAAGACACAACACTCAGGCAACAAGTGTGATACATGTGCCTTATGCACATGGGGAACCCAGTGGACATACAGGTACCCTAAACATAAGGTGAAGCACATCCACTCCCATCACAAACCAGATTGATGTGCATCCTGTTTTCCAGGAAGAGAAATGTGGGCAGTAAAAACAGAGGGAAAGGCAGCTCAAGAGGCATCTTCACAACATCAAACAAGAAGGCAAAGTTCCCATCATTTTCTATAGGGCAGAAAATCCAGGTGAAAGCCTCAAGCAGAGGAGATCATTGTTTAAAAAAGGAAAAATAAATACATGCAAAAGGAAACATAAATACACACACCTAGATAATTAGCCCTTTGGGTTTTGATACTTTAGGATTCAAATTTTCTAGCTTTTCTTTCCAATGACAAGAATTAGAAAGTCCCAAATAAGAGAGGAAAGGAGCTGTAATTCTCTCAAGCACATAATCCAGGAGCCGGGCTTTCAGAGGAAAGCATCCAAATGCATTAGATCAACCCAAATACCAGAAGACACTCAGTAAAATCCTAGAAGCTGGCAGTACTTTAATTTTGCTACAGTACTGCTAGCCATGTATGAACATGTTTTAACTATAGTTGTTGCATGCAGTAATAATGTTATTTCAGCCAAGTTTAAATAGAAGCAAATCCTTCCCTTTGTTTCTCCCCTTCTCCAACCTTACAGAGCTGGGGAGACTGAAGAAGCAAAAACACTGATGTTTTATGCCTTGATCCAAAGGCTTATGGCACCAATAAATCAATACGTAAATATGTTAACAGAATTTCTTGATTAAAAATTCATTGTTTCCCCAGCTAGTGTGGACTCACTCAGCTGCTTTATTCATGAGTGTGCCTGCCTGCCTGGCACCGTGAAAGCTCTTTCACTGTCAAAAATTACAGGCTGGCCAAGAGACTCCAGCTATTTTTTTTAATCTTTTTTATTATCTCTCCTCCTCTTTCTTGTATTTTTAAACAGCTGTGGACTTTAATTATGAATGTAAACTTGGTCTAGGCGATTCTTGTTCGAAACAGGTAATGCACGTTCATAATAAGGAAGGTCAGACCTATGGTGGAGGTACTCAGGAGAAAGCATTACCCCAGCAAACATACTGCCAGCAGCCCTGTGAACTCTACCAGGCAGTTATGGCACAGAAGCTGTCTGGAACATGTACTTTACGTACGTGAGTGCCTTCTGCAAGGTCACACAGCAAGTTAATGGCACAATGATGAACAGAGCCCAGAAAGAACAAAGCTGTAACCAGAGGTATCCAAATGCAATGCAGCTCATGGGCTACTTGCAATCCAAAGACCTTTTATTTGTCTAGTAGTCTTCAGCTGTGACAGTGGACTGAGGCACTGCTTTCCTGATGACCACAGTGCTCAGCCCACAGGCCACTCAGCAGTGCCACGGAGGCACACATCCACACCAGCCAGACCCATTTATCTCAACACTCTCAAAAGCAATGTCTAACAAATAGCAAACCTTCCCTACCTGAATTCAATAGTCATCATGAATCTAAAAGCTAAGTAGCTAGTAAGACCAAGTAATTCAAACAGTTTCACCTAAATGCGACTCAAACTGAGATGCTAAAGGGGCATCCAATTCATCCAGCAAAACTCCAGGATTCTACAATTCAAACCAACACCGCAGGTGCTTCACATAGTTACCTCCAAGTTTCTTTTCTCTGAGCATGCAACTGAGTTCTGTTTTCTGAGAATGGGGAGACAGCACTGCCAGGTCCCCACACAAGGTTAGCACAGAGGCTGTTGGGGTTGGGTTGTGCAGAGTTTGAGGAAGAGTTGCTCCTAGAAAAACAAACACTGCTTCTGAGTTTTAAATTCTTGGAAAGCAAGAGTGCTTTACATGTTATTCATTGCTTGAGAAGACTCATGTGTAAGTCAAGTTACACTTAGAATAAATTCGATGCTCTCTTGATGTGTTTTTTTATACTGCAAAGCCAACCAGCAAGGCTTCAAGTATCTGCTGTCTTTCACTGAAGAGCCAAAGCTGCCCCAAATGTACTCCTACCAGTTGTAAGGAGGGAGGAATACTCACACTTGTGTATACACACAGACACACGTATTTAGACCTCTGTTCAGTTTGGTTGCTCACAGATACATGCAGTATTTATATAAGGATAAGGATGCATTCAGACCAGAATCTAGGTTTTGTGGGTCTAGTGAGTAGATGCAGAATAAACTTTTGCTCCAACTCAGCAGGCCCTGTGGCCTGCAGCCCCTAACCCAGCAAGACAGATCCAGTCACATGGACTGATTCCCAGAACAATGAAATAATCCAATACTCAATCATTTTATGACTTTGAACACAGGACATTGTGGATCAATGCCCAAAATCATTGTAGATAATGACAGTCCTAAGAATAATGTGCAGGATTCTTCATTATCTTAAACGGAGATCTGGATTCTTCCTGAAAGAGTAAAGACTATACACCTCAAGCACCGATTTTCCCCTCCAAACATTGCAGGCAAAAGCTTCCCAAGAAATTTTCAATTGCAGAAAACTCTTTAAATGAATTCAAGTCTTGATTCCATTGTATAAAATTATAACAATAGGCTATTATATGCATGAATTCTTCAGCAGAAGATTGGGACTGTGCAGAATATCGATCTACTTGGGTTAGGCCACCTTCTCATTTTGTCCTCTAATGAGACTACCTCTAGTGATACAGCTTCTCTCCTAGTCAATTATAAGCAGAAAATATCCTTGTAGATACATCTACCGCTCACACAACTAGCTGGAGCTGAGAGCTCAGTCACAGAAACTTCAGAACATGGCAAAGCCCCCAAGTCCAACAGTCCTTTGTCAATGCAAACCCGACTTCTCAGGACAGGAGTCCAAAGCTATTTTATCACTACCATTTTCCTGTTTCAGACAAAATAAAACAAAAAACAGGTGATCATTATCCTCTCAGCTCCATCTGAAGATATTTCACAAGGTTTTATTAAGACATTTTAAATAGAAAAGGGCAGTCTGCTAAAGGAAAAAAAGTCTTAACCACAAGTCTTGCCAAATTGTTCCAAATTTGAAGTGTGAAAATAGTTACTATAGTGTAAATTCACTAAGTCTGCAGAAAATTATGAGATTGGTCCAGAGCTGCTCTTCTCCATATTCCAAGAGTCTTCACTGGGAGGGACATTGCCAAATAACAAAAGGTTTTGCCACAGACCATGCTAATAAACAAATTAACCCTAAAATAAGCAGATACACCCAGCTTTTTTTGTTCTGTTGATGAGCAGGTGGTTTAACTTTTATTAAAACACAGTTTCAAATGCTTCAAATTACACCTGCCCTATTTAGGAAACATCTGGTCAAAAAAAATAGGAATTTTTGCTGTTGGCTTCCTCCCATGCCATACAGAGCAGCTGTGCAAGCGCTGGTCTCCACTACTGGAAGGTTTCACCATGCTGCAGTCTGTGTCTGTAATTATTGCCAGGCCCTGCAAGGAGCTGACCTCTGGCTGGCAAGCTTGATGGCTGGTACCAGCATTGCTACAGCACTGCAAGCTCTGCACAGGATAATTGCTCCAAATTTACCTGCTTCTCTGTTCAGAAACAAATAAGCAAATATTTTAAATCCAGCTAAATGACAACTGGTGCTTCCACCATAACAGCCAATGCAAGTTCTCCAGCTGCTTGGGCTGTATCCTGAGGTCTTACATGGCTACAAACACATGCAGATGAATGCTCTCACTTTTGCATGACTTTTCAGTCTGGACACTAGGCAAGGTAACTTTGATCTAGAGTGTCTCTTCTTTCATGAGCAGTTATCCTGCTTTCCATAGTTACTGGGCAATTTTCTTTCTACAAGGAATTCACAAAGCATTTTCTGGATATTGGCACAGGAACACAAGAATATGAAAATGCTGCTGGAAAAAAAAAAAACATCTGGATGAAGAATTCCCTATTTGAAAGTCTCTATAGCTCTGGGAACTTTATCTGTTGGTGGAAAAACAACAGATTGCCCAGAGAGATTGTAGATGCCCCATCCCTGGAAACATTCAAGGTCAGGTTGGACGGGACTCTAAGCAACCTGATCTAGTTCAAAAAGTCCCTACTCATTGCAGGGGGTTGGACTAGATGATCTTTAAAAGTCTCTTCCAACCCAAACCATTCTATGACTATATAAAAAGAAGGAAGGAAGCTTGAATGTCATCAGTGCTGACCCTGAAGGCAGGCGCTAGAGAATGATGGCACTTTCTGCCAAAGAGCAGCTTCAACTTGTACACTGTTGTAGTGATACCCAGCTGGAAAAAGCAAATTATTTCCCTCCTATGAAACAATGACACAGTTAAGTTTGAACTACTTGTGAACAAAATAGCATATGCATGCCTCACTAAGGAGTACCTCCATGGAAAACACAAATCAGCAGAACTTCCAGGACTGACAATGGAAACATCTTNTCATTACACCCTCCTTTCAGGAAGTTGTAGAGAGCGATAAGGTCTCCCCTCAGCCTCCTCTTCTCCAGACTGAACAGTCCCAGTTCCCTCAGCTGCTCCTCATAAGACTTGTTCTCCAGACCCTTCACCAGCTTCGTTGCCCTTCTCCAGACACACTCCAGCACCTCAATGTCCCTCCTGCAGTGACATGCCCAAAACTGAACACAGTACTCCAGGTGCAGCCTCACCAGTGCCGAGCACAGGGGCACGACCACCCCCCTACTCCCGCTGGCCACACTATTCCTGATACAAGCCAGGATGCTGTTGGCCTTCTTGGCCACCTGGGCACACTGCTGGCTCATATTCAGCTGGCCGTCAACCAGCACCCCCAGGTCCTTTTCAGCCAGGCAGCTTTCCAGCCACTCTTCCCCAAGCCTGTAGCGTTGCATGGAGTGGTTGTGACCAAAGTGCAGGACCCGGCACTTGGCCTTGTTGAACCTCATGCAGTTGGCCTCAGCCCATCAATCCAGCCTGTCCAGATCCCTCTGAAGAACCTTCCTGCCTCCCAGCAGATCGACACTTCCGCCCAGCTTGGTGTCATCCGCAAACTTACTGAGGGTGCATGTATTAGATATGTATTAGATAGATATGTACTAGATATGTATTAGATAGGTGTGGCATGTTAACTTCCATGTATAAATATCAGAAAGAATTTTTAGTAGGTATGCACGTTTGGTAGGAAGGATCCTCCCATGCATCCGGCACTGTAATGAAGAATGCCTGCTTTCTAAACTCCAAAATTGAGTCTTCTTGGAAAGTTCTTCAACCAGCTTTTACGGTATCAGTAGCACCCTCGTGACATATGCCAACAGATTGACCACATATAACCTCTACCCCAGCAGACTGTTCCCTGGCTTTGCTGCTGCTGACACAACACAGAAAACAGCCCTGATAGCACCCATCTGTGGACTTCTCTAAGCCCAGCACCCCCTGAGCTGCCTTAAACGCACACACCGAGCATCCTGCTTGTCCCACCATGAAGTCACCCAGACACAACACACCAATATTGTACCCGTTACAGCAGCCTGCCTTTGTTTCTCTCCTGTACCCCAGGACACATGGTCTGTAGATTAAAGAGCAAAGATGTTCGCCCAGAGCCCCCACACAGCCAGCCTCTTCTGTCAGAAAGCCTCGCTGCAGGCATTTTGGGTTGCCGTAGGAACTACAAGAGCAAATAAAGTCTTCACTTCTGGTTTTCTTAGGCGCGTTCTATTATTCTCTTCCACTCCAACCACAGATGTAGCAGTTATGGCACAAGCAGACTGGCATACTTCTGAAAGCATGCAGCTGCCTTTTTCATCTTGTGTAGGAAAGCAATTGTTGGGCATGTTAAGAGAGCTGCTTGTACCCTTGATGGTATAATGTTGTCAAGCTGCAAGTGAATTTCATCAGCTCGAGTTTTCACTTCTTGGCAAGCACTGATGATTAAGCTGTTGT
Organism: Scopus umbretta; assembly: GCA_013400535.1. Classification (NCBI taxonomy): domain Eukaryota; kingdom Metazoa; phylum Chordata; class Aves; order Pelecaniformes; family Scopidae; genus Scopus; species Scopus umbretta. The sequence continues at coordinate 100,799 of VZTL01061713.1, read as the reverse complement.
TTGAAGAGATTTTCATTTCTTTTCAGCGAGTAATTGCTCTGTTGAAGGGGCTCTTTAAGTTTGTATGATATATGTCACTCTCCTGCTGTATATCTCAAATGTCTCCTATTAAACCTTGAGGAAGCCACCCCACAGTCCTTTTGAATATACCTTCACTGAGATATTAAATAAAATGCAGAAGATCCAGCAAGACACTTAAACTCTTGCTCAGCTTTACACATTTGCTCGAGTCCTTTTCTGAACAGGGTAATTTGCTGAATCAGGGCTGAAATATCCCAGTCCTTTTAGCCTTAGAGAGAATGTGCAGGCATGCACATTCAGGCATATGAATTCACACCCAAATGCAGTCAACAGGGTCAGACAGTCTGTCTTTCCAGACAGGTGGAGAGCCAGGCATGGTCAGAGACATGCATCACACCCATCTTGGCATCTAAATATTTCAAAGGCATTTTAGCCTTAGGCATGCTCCACATTTTCTATTACAGTATCTTTGGATTTCTGCAAAACCTTCCAGATGAGGAAGTATGCAAAGCCTGCCATACAGTAACACTGCATCCCTAACAGATCTGGGCGTTCAGCCCTTTGGCAAACAAGCCCTGTGGCCCTCCAAAATCCAGGAGGAAAGCATGAATAAATGGATATCAGCGAAGGAAGAATTTAGACTGGTATAAGATCGTTGCACTGACAGCTCATCATTCCACACAAGATCCATCAGTTTGTACAGATTCCTCCATTTACCATGTGTTTTTTCTCTCACAGGGACCAGCATTGCAGTTCAGCTAGGCAGGGGAAACTTGTGCTGCTTGTTCAGTCGTCTCCAAGGGATTTTTCAGCTGAACTTCAAGTCTGTTCATGTATGCACCGGTCTATTATACTACTATATTTTGTGTGTATATCTATATATATATATATTACAAGGTCTCATTAGTAGCAAATACGTTACTCCAAAGCCCGGTGTGAGGCTTCTCTCTGGGGAAATGGGAAATGAGAAATCCAGTCCACCTTCTACTCAAGACCAACATGCTGAGGACAGTTTGGGCATGGAGCTCTAGAGAACGTTTTGAAGCACAGAGAAGTATGGTTATTTTTGTGCCACTAGGCTTCTGCCTGGCAGCAGGGCACAGGTGGTAGGTGACTCTGTTTATACGAGAATTTTTGAAACTTGGGAAAGATGCTGAGGACTAGATGACTGTCACACGCAAATGATAATGAATGAACTTTGACCTAAAAGACTAATTTTTCTACATAATAATAAACTTTCCTGCCACTCAAGCAAAACATGTTGTAACAACATAATGGGATGGATCAGGCTTAAAACCAGCAGGAAACGGGTGAAATCCACACCTCTATAACCAGCTGGAAGAAGGTCTACACATCAACCCATTCAAAACCTCAGAATAGGTATAAATGGGACATGGGCAGCGCACAGGCCACACACAGGCTCTCCCTGTTGGGATGGGTTTCACACATGGCGAGGCTCCAGCCAGAACTTCCAACATGGGTTTGTGCTCAAGTTAATAGTTTGGCTGAACTGTTCTGTGCTTTTCTTGCAAGGGCTTGGTGATCCCTAAGTCAGTCCCTGCCTTCTGCAGACTTCCAGTATCCGTTCTGTGAAAGCACCAATCCACAGTCTAGGCTCTTCCCTTCTCACCCAGCTATTCACTGTTGCACCGATCTTGCACTCAAAGCTGCTACCAGGCTCTTGACTGCCTGCTTCTAATCCTGCCATCGCTGCCCAACTTTCCTGTAAGTGATTGATGCTACTGAAACACAAGAAATCAACATTAGCCCTACAGCAGCAGTGAGAGACTATGAATAATCTATCATCTTTGTGTGCACATATAAGATCTCTGATTCTTACTAGCAAATTAAAGTCATCCTAACTTAATAGTGAATGCAATTTAATACTAACAACATTACGGGATTGTCTCTTCTTTATGAAACTGGAGGAGAAAGAGAGCACAATTACATCCATGCAGCACCTTAGCACAGCACAGGACCTCAGCTCCCATCTCCATCGTGAGTGCACAACACCAGCACATTACACGTGCACTGCTGGCTCTGTAATGCCGCGTCTGGTCCCAGGCATCTCCCTCAGCACTCAGTGCATTTCCAAGAGCAAATGCGTAGTGACAAGAAAAGTTCAGCATTGGTGAACATTAGGTCCCAAAGGTAATCTCTCTCCAAGACAGGGCTTTGGGAAATTTTGCGCTATATATGTAATCCAGCTGTTAGGCAGATGCTGTGTGCTCTTGGCTCTGAGATGCTTTAAAAAGATGAGGAGTCAGAACAGGCTCTTTGCTATGAACAAGTCTGTGGTGGCACATTTCTTCACACACCTCTAAGCATTGCTTACTTTATCATTGTTAATTTTTCTTCATGTTTGCTCCTCACTTCTCACAGTGTGCTGCATTATTAGATCTCAAATAAGGCTATATCCACCTCTTTGAAGACCCAGGTAAATTTTGAGGCCCTGGCCATGTGCTGTATTCCCAGAAAGCATTTCAGCTCATGCAACACAGTATCAGAAAGCCTAAGTGAAAGCAGAGCGCCCTTCTTTTCGTGCTGCCCTGGTGCAGCTGTTAACGCTAAGCATGGCATCAGGCCCTTGGTCTGTTTTGCTGGTACTGCTCTCTTCCAGCCCTGGGTCCTGACACCCCACACTCAACTGGAGCAAAGCTTGCCCCTTGGGCACAACAGAGAATGCAGTGTAAAATAAAGAAACGATATCAGAAATGTCTTGTGTAATTTAGAGTGGCAAAACAAAACCTTTCCTTGTGCTTATTCTTCCTCTTAGCAAATGTAAGGAAAGCACTTCACCCCATTTCTCTCCCCGCCCTTTTCCTGTCTGCTCACGCTTTTGCTAGGTAAACAGTTTTGTTCTTCAACATGTTAGTTCAGATCAAAGAGAGCTGATATACACACATATGCATAGAGAGTAATCATAGGAGACTGAACCCATTCACCTGCACCCTTCCTCCACCATCCTGGAGGATTTGACACAGGAAACCATCTCATGGTCCAGGCAGGCAGTGCTAGTCACATCACCTTTGATTCCTCAACTCACAGTTGTGATTGATGAAGTGTCAATGGTTCGATCTTTACAGATAAATGCAACCAGAAAGGCATATGTGAGCTCTCAAACAACTGGGTCAAACAGATTCTCTTCTGCCCTTACAAGCCCAAACACATGCACCATCCCACCAACAAAACTGTCTCTGGGTTGGGTTGAAAATGGAACAACAATTATATCCCAAGCTTCCATTTCTGTATCTTTATAGGAAACAAGAAATTAAAAGACAGAAAGGGGAATGGAAAATGCCAAGTGAATCATAAGTTATTCTAAAGTCAGTGAGGGTAAAGTTCTAGTTGGGATCCAATTTAGGGTAGACTTACATTTTATTTGAACTGTTCATTCCTACTTACAAGCATATTAGGATAGGCCCAGTCCACAGTCGTGAAATACCCACCGGACACTAATATTTGTCAGTAGAAAACAGAAGAAAGATGAAAATCTCTTGCCATTAAGATCAAAAGAGAGTGAGTGTACACTTTGACATTTCTCCTTTCCTGCAGAGAGTCCCTATTTTGCAAAGCAAATTCCACCATGTAGCTTTGAACTCCTGTAGAGAAAAGATAAAAGGTGAAAACCCAGCTCTTTGAAAGTCAACATCAAGACTTCTGACAATTTCAGATGAATCAGGCTTGACCCATGATTTTCTGTAGGAGAACTGAGACCACAAGCCATGCTCCTCAGGTCCTTGGAAGCTCATCATGCACCTCCATTACAAAGGCATAACTACACCTCACAGAGTGATATAGACCAGCTAGCTCAAACAGTGCTGGCTGTGTAACGACCACAGCAAGGAGTTCAAAAACCTTTCTAATCCAGAGTATACAATGGAAAGCATTGCTCTCCAAGCTAACCACAGTTACCATGCTAGGTCTACCCTAGCTATCTCATTGAAGGCTACCAGTGTGTCTCTTCCCTGGTTACAGGCTTTGTAATGAATGCTTCTACTTAGCATAGTGAAACAGTTGTTTTAGTTGAGGAATTCATGGGCAGGCACAAGACTTTTCAGGATTTTCTCACTTTGCAAAACAAGGTGTACTTCCCTTGGCAACTGAAGGCAGGAGAGTGTTTCACTATGGACAATAAGGTACTTGCATGGGAAAAACTGAGAATTACTGCTTTAGAAGAGGAAACCAGGCGTTATACTAATGCCTCTTTAAAAAGTTTTACACCTCCAAATAGCCTATATTAGTAATAGGCTATAGATGAATCACTGTCATTCACAAACACTAAACATGTAAGCAAGATGATCTAAAATACCATTGTTTAATTTGAAAACTAGATCTGGAGGAAGATCAGGACTCAGAAGGACTCAGATTCCAGGGCACCACAGTTTCACTTGCTGAGTGTCTGCATTATTTCCTCCCACCTCTGTATTTGTCCCCAATACTCAGGCTCAGTTTTCTTTACCCAGACTCTGCACTTCAGTTTATCAAGAACTTGGAGGCCATCACTGGAAATGTTCTCCTCCCTCAGCAATGCTAACATCCTCAAGCTCCAGCAGCAACTGGTTATTGTCAGACAGCTATGCTTAAAGCATGATAACAAGTGCAGCATGGTAATACTTAGCATATTAAAATACTTTATGGGAACTAATGAATAAATTTACATAATGGACCCAAGCGATAATCTGATCACCAGTTACCACTTACCTCAGTAATGGCTCCCCCAGGCACAAGCAAAACAGCTGCAGCAACCCTTGCTGTCTCACATCACCTCCAATCCTAGTGTGACGCTCCAGGTGAACACTACTTACTGCAGAAAATGCCTACCCTGAGCAACAGAGCCCAAAGCAGAACTCGTGTCAGCACCACCAAACTAGGACGCAGAATGGTTGCATCAACCCAGTGCAGGGGCTGGTCCGCATTGCCGATAGGCACAACTCCTGTCACTGGACCAGCCTGGGACTAAACTAGTCCCAGTTGCAGAATAAGTCAAGTTCACTACTCAAGTACACATTGTACTTGAGCAGCATTGCTGCCCACAGTGAGCTAGTGCTCTAGGTAGGTTTTCCCCTAACTTCACGGCCCAGAAGATGCTCTGCTGTTAACTTTAAGGATCTCTGTCAGCACTAGATTAGACTGAAAAACTGTTCACAACAACGGACTGTGACACTGAGTCCTCCCAAGCTGAGGAAAACTGTTTAGTTACTCTATTTAATGCATTCCTAGACCACGTTGATGCCTTGAATTAGCAGGAGGTAAGTGCACTCCATCTGCTGGAGAAAAGGTTCTTCCCTGTCCTCAGGACAGGGCAACTTTCCTAAATCACCTGTTGCTCCTTGGACCTTTTTGAGTAAAAACAGGCCACAGCTGACAAATCTGCAGCTCACAGAAGTTCTTGTTTGGAGCAATTACTCTGATGCTATTTTGCTGCTGATTCAGGAAGGAGTCTTCTCTAGCTTATTCTTAAAGCATTTCACCCGAATGATGATTCAGTCTTTTTGATTCAAGCGTAAATCACCTTCCAGATAAAGTCTTGCTAGAAAGCTTTCATTGGCCCTAATTAAAATGAAGCTCTGAGAAAGTATAAACAGCAGATCAGCAAAGAAAAAGTGGGCTGCGATTTGTGAACTTGTGTTCTCCCTGTCCTCCCAATTCCTTAATTTATCACAGGAGAAAAAGCGAATATTTGCAAGGTAGATTACTTACTGCAGAACCTGGCCTTTGATGCTATTTTTCTCTAAACCTGTAGGAAGGCTTCATCTAGACCACATATAAAGTCATTTCAGTCCTTTCAAAATGACTGAATAAGCCTTCACAACAAACCTCTTGCTTTGGAAATACCCAAGTCAAGCCATCAAACTCAAGTCTAAGCTCCCTCTCTCCTGAACATCACTTTACGTCAAACTCTTCAGCTTGCCTGATGCCACCACAGACCAACTTTTCAGTCTCAAAGTTGCCTTCAGGACAGAGTAAACTCTCTCCCTTGGTTAAATTAATGCTGAACTGGTAAAGCACATCTAGCCCTGCGACTGACCCCAGCCATCACCACTACAAACTAAAAAGACCTAACTCTTCTGAACACCCTGCAACAAATGTAGTAGGAAAAGAGGAGCAGTAACAAAGCCCTATTGATACAGGGCAATCAATCAATCACCATTTTCCAGAAGGAAATTAATAGCTCATTAAGGAAGCAGTCCATAACCTCAACTTTCCTGTAATGTGTCTCTGGTCCTAGACTGCCTGGCATCAAGGGGATTTCAGCCCTAAGAATGGACCCCATGTGGGGCTGTCTGCGTTAACAACAAGGAGGGAGAGGGTTTGCACAAGAAGGGCAACAAACCTACCCCAACCAAACCCAATATGTGGCAGTGGGCACACAAAGGGAGGGGTGAAGGAAGGGCTTTGTTAAGCCTGAGGAACACCAGCCTTCCTCACTTTCTCGTTAGTTAATAGGAGGGAAAGGACCAGCCTTTTTTCTTACTAATGCATAATCACAGTTTACATAGACCGCATCTTGCCTCTTGTGGTCCCATAGCCTTTTGCAGATCTTGATTAAGCAAAATATTAAAAGTGGGTTCACAGCTCAGCTCTGATAAGTATCCTGCATCAAGGCAATGCTGGTTTCCTTGAGGAGACAAGAGGCTAGGTCTGGCAGGGAAACTAGCTCCACCATTGCAAAATTTTCCTGGCCAATAACATTATCCTCTGCAATCGAGAACCTAAGTAGTGAATCAAAGCTCTCTGAACAAGTAATAACCTCTGACACTCACCCATTGTCTGAGCCTAAATATGATGGCTTACTTCCTGTCCTCCACAAACCAAGGAGAAGGATCCTGATACATGTTCATTTACCCCACCGTTCAAGTTCTGGATGCAAAAGGCAACATCTTCCAGCTTCTTCCCATATCAACCCAGTATGGGTCCAGTAGGAAACCAGCTGATTCAGGCAGCATTAATGTGCAGTTCCTGAACTGATGGATGGACCAGTTGCATTGCTATTACCTCTGCACAGTCTGACAACTACATCCACAAACACCCACCATGCTGGGTTTTCAGTCATTGCTGCAACGTGGCTTGGGCTTTTGCTTTGTTTAAATCTGATGAACTTAAGAGTAGGAACAGAAGAAATCAAGACAGAAACCAAGTAGCCAGAAAACAGCAGATGACTGAAGCTGTGAAAAAGTTAAGGGCTGTTCACAGTGGATCTTCTCCACCCACATCTTTTCTCAGCTACTAACTTGAAAAAGCACAACCAGCTACTCAGAAAGCAGAGCAGCACAGGGAGAAGGTTACATAGCATGCAGAGCAGGGTCAAGGGAAAGGGAGAAAAGATGGCTGCTAGCTGTAGTTACATGAACACCGTCTGCCGAGTGGTCCTGTGGCACAACACCACTCACCCTCCACCCAACAAGCAGACTGTCCAGAGACCCTCATATCTGTCACAGACATGTACCCACCGAGCATTAAAACCTAAGCTGGAGTCTCAGACAAGGCTTGACATTATACAACAAATACTCAACTGCATCTCATCCAGGCATCTGTTTCCAATTAGATTAATGGGTATCTAGGATGATACTATAATAGTTTTCAAAGCAACCCCCAAAATCAATACCCCAATAGTAAGCTCTGTTTTTTCATGTGGTACAAAAGACAGTTTGGGAGAAGATGATCTAATATACCATGTATTGATTAATCAATTCCAGACAGAATGCTAATGGACTTTTCTTAAAACAGTTGGCACTAGACGGAAGGAGCGGGATTGCTGAATGGGAATGGGAGAAACTGGTTGTGTGATGAAGTTTCAGGGCAAGGGGAGGACATGCAGTGGGGAAATGGGCCCTTGTAGAAATCGTTCTAAATGGGCAGAGACTGGGAAGAAATGGAGGAACTGAGCAATGAATGGAGAAGGTAATAAATCAAATATATTGGCTTCAAACACAGCAGAATTGTACCTTGCAATTTACTGTGGTTGATACTAATAATACTTTGCTGTTGCTACAGAAACTCTCGCAGGAAGGTCTGTGAAAGAGCCCAACATGGCTCTAGAGTCTATAATGAAGTAGACCGAACACTTTATAGTCCTACTGGCCAGTGAAATGGTCTGGAGGCATTATTAATGCCTACCTTAGTTATTTTTCCACATTGGCACTTCTGGCTAGGACAGTATGGGGTAATTCAGATCATCTATGCACAGCTGTCAGATTGTCCTTCCTTCTGCAGTCAACAGAAAGAAGCAGGCAGTGTACTGCTAATTCGTCACCACTCACTCTCTCCTTCCTGCCCCTGTACTTGATAAACTCCTTTACTACCATAGAAAATGGAAGTACAAAACACCTGGACCATCCTCCAGACCCAAACCATAGCACTTTACACCCACTCTGGAAACATGTGAAGATCCAAGTAAATCACAAAACTGGGGAGAACAGGCTCTATTCCCAGCCCATTAGCAAGGGTTAGGTGATTACCTCTAAAGACAGGACACCTCAAAAGGGTAGGTACAAATTACAGACACAAATGAAAGCACTACATTTCCTGAAAGACAGCAGAGTCCTTCAATTGTTGCTAATTGGGTGAGGTTTCCCTACTCTTTGTAAAACTGGAAACAGTAAAACTGACCGAGAGGTTTTGACCTTGAGTGGCTGTGACAGTCATGGTAGTGGCTGGCAGGAGGCACAGCCAGTGAAGACCCTAGCAAGGAAATTCAGCCTGATGTATCTTATCTACAGCCAACAGAGTCATGCCAGGTGTGAAGGTGACTGATTAGGCTTTGTAAAATTGTATGGGAGTTGCCAAAACTAGTACTGGATCTCAGTGCTAATATCCAGCTGATGCTGTTCACTGATACAGCGTACAAGTTTGATCACGAAGGCTAGACCCAGTCAGAGGAAACCTCTAGGTACAAAATATTAATGAGTCACTGGTTTTGCCACCCTATACTGTGCAATTTGGTAAGTGATTTTCTATGGGACATCGTGAGAACATACTCCTACTCACCCACCCATCCTACAGCAGAGCACACCAGCATCTTGGAGCGACACACACCAATTCTTACACATGGCAGCACCACACTGACACAAGACATCATGTTGCAGGTAAGCAAGTCTGCAGCTTCAAACCACCACAGGCCACGATAGAGGTTCAAAGGCTCTTACAGGACCTGCAGAACAACCCTCAAGAAAATAAGAACAATCCTCCTAAAAAGCAGGGTGAGGTGCTAATCAATAGGGGAAAAATGCACAAACTAAATTACTTTTTTTCCAGACAGCCTTTTCCAAACTAATGCAATGCATAACAGCACCCCAGGAATCCTACAGCCCCATCAGTGGACTCACATTGTAGAGGATGTCGGTCCATCCCTCCATGGTGATGCACTGGAAGACGGTGAGCACAGCAAAGAGGATATTGTCAAAGTTGGTGATGCCATAGTTGGGCCCTTGCCAGTACTCCCTGCAGGTGGTACCACTCTCACACTGCCTGGCAGGAGGCTCCTCTCCACAAGGAAAATCTCCCACCTCATCACCTGCAGAGAATAACAGCAAGGAGAAAAGTTACCAACTGAAGCCAGTCAAACAGCTGGTGCTGCTGTATCCTCCTTGCACCACTGCATGAATGTAATTTACATTTCAGGCTTCTTTGTGCCCCTATGGACATGTGAAAGACATTACAACCATGTAATCATTTATATACTGCTATAAGAGACTGTTTAGTGGCAGGGTGAAATACAGCCATCCCTGAAGTGATCATAATTTATAGTTTGCCCCAGTGTTCAGCCATGTCATATATGAGAAATGCCACAAAAAACCAGTGTGGTTAAAGCAAGGGCTTGGGAATGGCAATGTGAGCCAATGATACACCCTCATACAGCATAAAATATTAGCACTGTAGCATTAAAGCAAAAAGGCAGGTTCTTCACCAGTGGCTTAAGCAAGAGTTGCTTGTGGATAGCCCCAAAATTGTCCAGATACAGATGTTAGACCACAGCTGGATGAGGAGCCCCTGGCTTCATCACAAGGCAGTACCACCACAGCAGCCTGCGAGGTGGGCTAAGAGATCCAGCCCTGCTGTAAGCTTCCTATTTCTGCCCCAAAGGGCAATGCTGTGGAGTGTACATCTGGCAGGGAAAGTATCCATCTGTCAGCTTGTCTGCAGCAGGGATGGAGTTTCTCTGCTGAGTTTCATTTCAGACCCGGAGAAGGCAAAGCAGGATGAGTCCATCATAGTTAAGGACCACAACGGATGGTCAGAAAGGTGGCCAGCATCTTCCAGGGCCAGCTGTGAAGTCTGAAGCATTGCAGGCCTCCAGAGATGTTGCAAGCACCAACACAGAGCAGTTTGGAAAACTAAAGTGCTAGGTTTTCAAAGTAAATAAATATACTAAGTAATACTCCTATTTATACAGAGATGCAATTCAGGAAATATTAAAGGGTTTTAAAAGTGACACGTTATGGTAATGGAGCAGCAAACTGCACAAAATCAAATTCACCAAGGGGAAAACAAGATCAGCACTAACAATAATTAGGAATAATCATTCCATAGAGCAAAGCCTGCAGGAGGGAAACAAGACTGTCACTGTGGCTCCAGGATATATATATATATGTGTGTGTGTGTGTGACGTGTTTTCCTGTTGACTCAACACCTTAATACAGGGCATCTCTCTCCAGCTCCCATATGGATCACCACAGGCTTTCACAAGGGCTTAGTGAGACAAGCCTGCAAAAAGCAAATACCAAATCTGGCTCTTGCAGATCATTTGTGAGTGTGCCTTAAAAAAGAATCCAGTTTTATCTTTGTTTGGCCTTTTGTTGCCAGGTAATGCTCTGAAAATGCAATGCACATCTACTATGAAGGGTTGGGGTTTTTTCCTTTTTTACATAAAAGATCAGAACTGGTCCCTACTCCCATGGCTGGGGAATACAGAAGAAAGGGGAATCTCAAAGGAAAAATGGGAAACAAATGTCATGCCCTCCTCTCCCAGGGCAGCTTCAGGGCACTTGGGCTGGGTCAGCTGCAGAGGGTGGCTGCTTAAAAATAATCCTGTGCCAGCAGAACAGGACAGCATAGAAGGTGCAGGGAGAAGAAAACAAGTCAGGCATCCAGTGGAACATGTGCTGCCATTTTTCGTTAAAATAGAGAAATGTTTCCACTAGCTCAGAACAGTTTGTCAGGCTGAGTAGCAAAGGTCTTAAATTCTTTTGCCATATTTTGGTCCCCAGCATCCCTCTTCCTTGAAGTTTATTACTGACCTACCCAGGGCTACTGGATTAGCAGGGTTATAGCAGCATTTGCTGTTGACACCTTTACTTGGTTCCCTCCACGAGGAACTGAAGCAACAGCTGGTAGCTCTCATGTGTCTCCTGATTCCAGGAAAAATCCCAGGAGTTTGCTCACTTTGGGGATTTGGAACAGAAACAAGCATAAGCAACTCCTCCTCCTCCAATTTGCTACCTTCTGACAGGGGCATCTCTTTAATGAGGTTCATATTTCCACACTCAAGGCAGCCTTTGGAGCCTGTGGCATGAGGCCTGGGCTTGTTAATGCACCTCGTTGGAGATGATGAGCACTTAGATTTTAAAAGGCTCGGCTGATGGCTTTGCGGATGCTCTGCTGCTACACTCACAAGGGACCGCAGCGCCAGGAAACCTCACCACTCTCTGCCTTTCCAGAAACACCATTGCGCCATTTCCCGCTGAGCAGGAGGTATCGATCCCCATAATTCACCCAACAACCAGCTCATTAGCCCTTGAGAAAAGCAGGGGCCGGTGCCTGTAAATACATGCGCCTTCCCACACCGCCCAGCAAGTGGATTCAGGGGGAGGTGAGCCCGGCCACGCCACATCTCCCACCGAGATGCCAGGTGCTGCGATGCAGAGATATGCAACACACACAACAGTTTTTTGGCTGGACTCCCAATTCCTAGCTGTGAGCCACCCAGCAAGCAAGAGTCACTTACACACGACATTACACATGACAAAAATCTGTTTTCAGTCCCCAAGCCTGGCACAGAGATCTCTCAGTCATCACTAATGTTAGAGAGTTCTCTGCAGAGAACACAAACAGCTTTGGGTTTTATTTCTCCCTTTTACGTTAACTAGTTTCTGGGGGGAGGGGAAAAAATAAAATCACTCTTCTCTTTAGCCCACTGGCTAAAGTCAGCCCATTAGCGACAGAGCCTCAGAGCTCAGCCTGCAGCCACAACCTACAAATGAAGGATGCAAAAAATCACCCACCTTGGTTGCAATTTAACAGACCAGAAATGCTCCTAGAAAATGCAGATCTGCTCATAATTGCTTTCTCCCTGCCATCTCATCAAGAACGCTTCAGCTTCCTACACATCTATATTGTCACCATTGTTATTATTTCCCCGTAATTGCTGCAGTAGCCCCAGAGACCTTGCAGTGGGCTGAAACGTATTCTACTTGGCATGAACACACACCCCCCACAAAAAGATTTTCCTCTCCTACAAATCCCGTCCAAAAATTCATTTCTTCCAGGAATCATTGTGCTCCACTCACAAGTCACAATGCCTGATCGTCCTTTACGAGTTGCGTTATGTTTTTCTAACATTACATAGGAACATAAGCAAGAAAACAATTTCACCCTGCTTTTGCAAAGCTCTGTGTAAACTGAATGTATTAAACTGTTTCCATGTTGTTGTTAGAAAGTGTTGTGAAGGATGCCCAGAGATTTGGCAGAGATGTTGTTTTATTACCATTTGAACGCATATAAATAAACCAATATTAAGACCTATTAGTGATAATCACTGAAAATACAAGACTGTGTTTTAAAGACAGTCAATCGTACCTTGAATTGCAATATTCTGGAGTCAAGAACAATATTTTCTTCAGATAATCAACACATATTAGCACTACTATAAATGAATGTTAAAAAACTACATGGAAAAAATTGGCTTTTTTTTTTATTATTTGAATGAGTTCTGAGCCATGGACAAGCAGCTGGCTTTGACATGGGAGCCGGTCCCAGGCAACGGTTTCTGGACGTTACTCCTCTCCACCTCCACCTTCCAGGGTTTATCACTTATTCACAGACAGACACATCATTTACTCGGCAGTGACCAATTTTGCTTGCCCTTCTCTGTTTGAAGGACATTTTTACCCTTTCTTTATCAAGGGCTCCTTGCCTTCCACCTATTGATCTTTTTTATTTTATGGTTGCTCCCAGTCTGTCCAATCTTACTATTTGACACCAAAGTTTTCTCATACCCATGCAACTTGCCCCAGAAACCTTACAAGGAAATTCAGTGTTCAGCAGCTGTTCATAGAGCTAAACCCAATGAAAATGTAAACAGAGACCAATGAAACAAACAAACAAAAAAATTCCCCACCCTTCAACAAGCTGGAACAACAGGAATTTGTTTCTGTATTTCTGCTGTGAAAAAACTTTCCCATGAGAGGAGGTCCTAAGCACATTCCCTTCACTCTTGTGTAGACTGCGAGCAACCCACTAGCATCAGAGGTACCATGATGGTGTAACAGAGAGAGGAGAATCTGTCCCAGTGCACGTAGGGTGAGCATAAAATTCTGTTAAGTCTTAGAGCAGGTGGGTAAAGAGGGAGAGAATGCAGTGAACGTGGAAGAGGAAAAAGGAACAGCAACATAAGAGCAGGACAGAAAGCATACCAATGAGATGAAGGGGACTAGAAGCATCGTGATGATATGCTGGGAGGGGAGTGAAGCTCGAATCTCACCTGTCTCATTAGAGAAGCAGGTTTTATGAAACTTCCCCATGTAAAACTCCAGCCCGATGATGGCAAACATCACAATGGCAAAGAAGAGGAGCAGCCCGATCTGAAGCAAGGGCACCATCGCCTTCATGATGGACTTAAGGACAACCTGCAAGCCTGTGGGGACAAGGAAAAACACATAATCAGTGAGGGAAGGAAAACAAGGGCTTGAGGGTGGGGGCAAGGTAGGAGAGAGGGACTGTCTAAGGGAAAGTTTAGGATTGGCAATACCAAGTGCTATAAAAAAGGTGCTACAGCCATAATGCACTCAAGATGCGAGAGACACAACCAGGAGTTATCTTTTTCCGACCCATTTTCTTCAGCTCACAGATTCAAAGGTCTCTTAAGCTTCAGAGACACAAAAAGGACTTCTTCTGAAGCCGATGGAGTCCCAGGACTGAGCCTGGAGCTGGACCAGGTCCTCAAGGCAAATCCTGCAGCAGTGTGGATGCAGCAGCAGAGCTGGGCACTGCTGTCCCAGGGAGGGCAGGGAGCGCTGAGCTGCACAGGAGCTGCCTCTCTCTCCATGACACACAGAATAGACACAGTGCTGCAGTGCCTATCACACCCCACTTCTGGAGAAACAAAACCCCGTCTCCAGGGCTATCCATCCATAGCTTTTTCACTGGCACTAAAACTCATTTTCAGTTAAAACCAGAGGAGATAAAGCGAGAGAGGTTGGAGAGATGGAGGTGTTAGATGATGTTGTACAGATGCATATACCAAAAATAATGTCAGTGATAAGCAGCAGCTGAAAGCCACCTTGGTGGCCTGTCCTAAGGTATGGAGAATGAAAGATCATCATTGTCTTGCCACCTTGTACAGCACTACTGAGGTCAATATGGGTGCATGCAGAAAAAAAAAAAAGACATGAAGATCTATTGGATATGAAAAATACTGGAATTGTAGAAGAAAAGCATATACTATGCTTGCCTATTAATGCACCTCAAGGTTGTACATTTACTATAGGAAAAAAACCATAGTACACAGCTTTCACAGCATCACTGAAAACATGAGAGCAAATAATGCTCTGTGGGAAAATATTGTGCCAGTCCAAGACCCATAACCAGGTGGGAGAGCACGTCCCTCTTGGGGGGAACATGCAACCCACACCAGGACAAGGACACCCCTGGATGGGCCACCTTAGTTCTCTGACATCCTTTGGGTCACTACCTCAACACCATATTGCCTTGCACAGGCAAGAAGTCCATGAAAAAACAGCCAGCAACATCTCTTTATTAGAGATCCTGTTAATAAATGACACTTTTCCAAGCCTAGATGAGGACCTCTCCTATGTGGGAATTCAGATTCCAGCCCTGCCCATGAAAGGATGCCGATTTCAGGAAATTTTGGTCCTGTTATTGCAAAGCATAACCCCTTGCCAGATTTCTACAGCACCAACATTTCAGTCCTGAAGCAGCCAGGGAGGTGGCACAGCTGATGCCCCAACTGGCCACTCAGGAGGAGAGGGGTCTGCCTGGCTGCCAAGGGGTTAATGCAGAGAAGAGCAGAGCATCCCACAGAGCAGTGGTTCCCTTTCACTGGCTCTTGCTGGAGGAAAAAATCTCTCTGTTCCACATTCATAAATGAAATACACTCCTGACAGTGATTCCCCGCTAGCAGGCAGAGCACCTGGTGAACAGCAACAAATAAAAAGGCAGTAAGCAACGGTATGGGGACTTTGATGGTTTCAGGACATCAGCAGGACATGATGCAGCTCCTCACCGGAGCATTCAGACCCTTCACATTAGCATGTAAAATATATCAAGTTGCCCACTGAGTAGGCAAGACCAAGTCCTATCTGCTCTTTCATTTTTTCCCTCTATTAAAAGGGGAAAATCCCCAGTGCAAGACGCTCAGCTGGTAAAAACTGTCAGAAGATCCAAGCTCAGGGCTGGGAGCCTGAAAGCTGCAAAATCTGGGTCTCAGGTCTTCTCACCCCAGAGAATGAGTTCAACCCCAAAGGCAAAGGAGTCCTAGGACAAATGCCTGCCACTCACCTGCAAATTTGGGAGCACAGTGCTGAAAATCAGCTAGCTGTACCCAAAGCGGGACAACAGAAAATCAGAACCTGGCAAGGAGCCACAGACAGCAAAGAAGCAGGGAAGGAAACTATTGCTCAGAAAAGCATGTAATGCCTCAAAATCTATAGAGCACCTTTAGCTGTGAAGATCACATTATCACAACACTCACTTGGGATTCCCGACACAAGCTTCAGGGGTCGTAACACTCGGACAGCTCGCAGGGTCCGCAGGTCAAAATCAGTCCCAGCAGTTGCTAGAATCCTAATTGTAAAAGGGGAGAGAAGGGAAAAATTGAGATTAAATGCAAATTCCTCTTTCAAAGCATGGATAAGTGTTGTGTAAAACCAGCAAATATTCAAGCTGCTTTTAATTTATACCTGTGATCACATTGCAAATAATGTACACTGAAAATCATCAATTCACACACTCCTCCAGACCTGCTAAGCCTTGCTCAGACTGTAAGAAAATCTGAAATATCTGCCTGCTTATGAGGCCATTTACACTTTGTGAACAGGCCTGGCTCTGGCCATTAAAGAACAGCACCCCGTGCTTATGGGAAAGCATACACCATTTTTCAGAAGGAGACAGTGAGAAGGAAATAAACTCTTCAGTTATTCTAGAAATTACCTGACAGAGCTTTTCCCTACAATAAATTTAGAAATCCCTCAAGTACTGATGTCTGGTGTTTCCTAATATCTGAAGCAGCTCCTAGTTACACAATTTACTCTGTGTGTGCAAAATTAATTTTTGCTCAGAGCTTCTTATTTAAGAAGAATATCCAGAGAGCAGCGTGCAGGTATTCCCTCTGATACGCTGCAGTAACTCTGATAAGAAATACAGCTCCCAAACCAGAATGATTCTTAAAAATCTAAATGTTCTGCACAGAAAATGATATGCCTTCACTGTTTTAGGGCACAGCAAAGGAAGTAATATTGTCACAGTGTCCACAGGCCACAATGATGCAAACTCCTTAAGCAAAGACCCTGCAAGGCACACCACCCCACAGAAAGCATGGCAAAACTGGGTTCATTAATTACTGCAGCATTTCCTATGATGCTTCAACAAAAATATTCTTGATTTGAGACAGGGCTCCCCTAACACAAGGCAACCGCACAGTTAGTTCAGAGCAAAAACACTCTTACCAGCTCCCCATCAACTGCACCATTTAAAGTCATTATAAGCAATTGCCATTAGTTTTTACTAGGTTTATCCCCAGGCTGTTCTACCAAGGTGGTAGTGGCTGAGCAACCAGCCCACCAGTGGGGTCTGCAAGCCCCCAACCACCTGGTACCAAATGTAGAAGATGCCACCACCTTGGTGACCACAACTGTTGAAAGCACTGCCCATGGGGACCCAACCTTGACCATAATCTGACACTTTGCCAACCCTTTCCCCAAGAGCTACAGCAGCAAGAGGGACTTGCAAACCTGGCTGAAAAGTGGGATTCCAGAGTTGCCATAGGCCATGGGCAGAGCTGGAAAGAGGCTGCCAGACTTGGGCAGTGAATCCCAGGCAGTCCCCTGGGATTAAGCACCCAGACACAGCAAATGTCCCATGCTGGAGCAAAAAGATGCTCTGAGAGGTGCAGAGCACCCATGGTGTGCTCCCAGGAGCCTTTTTTCTCAGTTCCTGATAACAGGCCTCTGAGCATTCAACAAAGTGACCACCTACCATAAAAAAAAAAAAGAAAAAAAAAAAAGCAAAACCAAACCCAAAACCAACCAAACACAACAAGAAAAAGCAGAGTTTTCAAAACAAGACATATAGTTTTACTATGTAATATATTTTATGCAGGATGTCTGGCAAACTCAGAAGCAGAGGATGTGGCTGTGTAGAGAGCACTCACAGCACAGCTACATTCAGATAAAAACCCTGTCCTTGACTTACTGACTTAGCACTGCTGCCAAGCATGGGCCAGGGAAGAGCAGGATCAGCATTGCTGTGCGGAAGGGGCCAGACTCCATCAGCAGGAGGTGCTGGAGATCAGGAAAAAAGCGTGCTGAGATGTTGGATGGCAAGAGAGGCGGCAGCAAGCCAGGACCTGAAGAACAGGGTATCTATTCTATAGGACACCTGTTCCTACATTTTCACAACCAGAAAATTCACATTACATCAGCTCTGTCGATGCAGTTTGAGCATAAGCAACAGGAGACAATTTAAACCAAGAACTATCACATGCAGAGGCTTTTAATTTAATCTTCTGCACCCATGCCAATTATTTCATTCCTCTTCTCCCTTCCCTCCATCTTCACAACTTATGAACTTCTGCAGTCTGGGAATAGCACACACTTCAAGTCAAAAGATAATCTTAAACATCCACCTTGGATGTTGCTACTAAGAGCACAATTAGTCTCCAGTGAGCTAAGATGTATTTGTGCTGTCATCAGGCAGATCCCTGGTTCCTGGTACAAGCCAAGAGGTGGGGTGCTTGATACGCTCATAAATGTATTTCTAAATTCAGAGAGAAAATGGGAGTGAATGGGGGACACCATTGATTAGTCCCATGGTGCCAGTAAATGTTCCCGTGGCTGGAGGTCTTCATTCCAGTTTTGTCTTCCTAATAGGCTTGATGCTAAAAACAGCCTGCTCAAACCATGGCAACACCACCTCCCTACCCCCAAGTCAAAACCCCTAATCATTCATTAATTCCCACATCACTGGCACTGTGATTCCCTAGCTAACCTACACAGGGCACCCTACAGCCCACCATCTCCCATGGTTGGAGAGCTAGTCCGTGGATCATACCAAATCACATTTGAACTATGCAAAACATCCATGCCCATACAGCTGAGCTGTCAATGCTACATTTGTCCATGAATCAGCAACTCTTGAAAAACAATACAACCCTGGCCAGATTTTGCCTAGAGAGAGAAAAACAAAATACAGCTGCATCCTAAACAAAGACACTTTTGGTGGAAGAAATCTAAGACCAAGGGGATGAGATGGTAGCTCTAGGTCTAAAAATCCACATTTGAGACTTCCAGTTAAATGAGGCAGGTGAGGCAGGTGGTGAGAAAACCCAGGCGGACATCCAACATGTTTCCTGCACTAGCCAAAGCAGGGAGGGCTCGATGCTGCAGCCTTCTCATGCTGTGTGCTCAGAACCATAGCTCTGCAGTCCCAGGCAGTCTGTCCAAACAGTGGAACCTGGGGAAAGAGGGCCCTGGGGCTTTTAGAAGTGTTACGGGGTCAGCATCCATCCCAGGAGCCCTGGCACATGGGGTCTTACTGCTCCAAAGGACCCACTGGCAGAAAGCTGGTGCCCAGTAATTGTGAAGGAGCGCCAAACGGCAGCTTTCGGCACCTGGAGTCCAGCAAAGCAGCTTGGCGGGGGGAAGCCGTGCCAGGGCGGAGATGGTGCTTTTTCTCCCTACAAAACCAAAGCTAATTTACAGCTGCTCAGCAGTCCATTCCCCTAAACTGTTCATAGACACGCATGGAAAAATGTGCCAGTGAGGGAAAGACCTTAATTAACTTCATGGCATTTGCCTAAGTGCCATCTTTCTGGTTTACTTTTTCCCCCACTCCAGCTGAAAGCTTGCAGAACCCACTGTGAGCTAGGCCAGAACAAGTCAGAAATTATCATTAAAAATAAGAGAAATAGAGAGATCAAAGGAGCCAGCTGACAAGCACATCCTGACAATCCTGCCAAAGCATCCCTGGCTGCACAGCGAACAGCTGAGAACAAAGCAGAGGTGATGGGCAAGCCAGGGCCGGAAGAGGAAGTCATCTGTGAAAGGTAAAAAAAATAGCAAGAGAAGATTTTAGATGATATTCTCACAAAGAATAAATGGCTTGATCTGCAGCCCTTTTTGTATCTTAACAGGTTGTACAGAAACACTGAGATTTGATATTTTGATGTTGTCTTTGATTGCACTTCAAGTGCAACAAAATCTCATTAAATAAGTTCCTCCATGTAATTTGCCTTTTCTATGAGCAGGATGGCTGACCATCAAACCTTTCTTGCTCATACACTGCTGTGGAGGATCTGGGCACGCATCCTACCAGCCCAGCAGTGCTCAGGACTGCTACACTTGTTCCTCACTTTCATGGTAACTTGGTTAAATGCTGTTTTCTGTATCACCACCTCCACTAACAAGCTCTGACTGACATCTGTTCCCAGAGACAGAGGCCAAATTTGTGATAAATGCTTGATAACTTTTGTTCTAGCAAAGCCTGGAATAAATTATAAAAGCAGCTTATGACTTTGGGCATAAAAGAAAGAAAAGAATGAAGGGAAAGTTCCTTTACTGAATGTTATACTAACATAAATAATTAGCAGTCCATTTCCTAAAGTACCTTGGAGCTCAGGATTTCTGTGTCCTGGCTCAGCAAGACACACACAGTCGTACAATGTTGCACGTTTCAAAGCTACCCGATAACAAATCTCCTTACTGAAGCCTGGCCAAAAAGAATGTCTTGAAACTCCTTCAAGCTTAGCCCCAGATCTCTAAATCCCAAGGACTGGCGTGGGGAAAAGCTAGTTCTACTCCTCAGGATCATCCCCACTTTGTCCTCCTCCTACCTTAATGGCCTTTTAGAGGATTTATTTCAGCTTTTCCAGATGATCTCTTGGGGAGCAGGTGACAGAGGTGCTTTGCATCTCCCCCAAAGCAGGAAGAAGATAAGGAATAGAAACACAGATGTCCCAAGTTAGAGCAAAGAACAGACAATCAAAAATACAGGGTTTTCTATATACGTCTGTGTGTACAGAAGCAACCACACCTTGTGTCCAGCCTCAGCAAAGAGCAGCCAGTGAGGCCACGCTCAACACACACGTATCTGCAAGTGATGGAGCACGTTTTCCACCCTGTCTCCTGGCATCACTGTCTATAAATCACAATGGAGGTGGCATAAGACGTAAGGGAGAGAACTGGAACTGGCTGCAAGTCTAGAAGCTTCAGAGTGTCTGCTTGCAAGCAGATAACATACAACCACAGCAAAAAGCAGCAAGATTAATAACTGAGAACAATTAACACTTCTACGGGGATCTTGCCACTGGACAACACTGGTACCAGGGCAGGTTGTGCTAGAGTAATCACTGGCATAAACTGTAGGTATTTTTAATGTAATTTTACTATTTATTATAAAAGCTAGTCCTAGAAAATAAGTGGAAACAGTGATTTTTTCAGAGACCTTATCCCAACCATCCATTCCTAAGAACTGAATCAATCTCTTCAGTGGGATTAGAAGACTAAATACCCACCAGACAGCTTCCCTCAAAAAAAGATAAAACTAGCCAGCAGTACAGCAGCTGCCTTATGAAAAGAAATAGCAACCATCACTTCTTACCCACAGATTCAACCCCACCTAATTCAAACACCTCGGCAGCATTGACCCCAAAATCTCTGACAGAAGTAGGAGCATAGAAAACTCCAGTAAATCACCCCTATTTCCAGAGCCCGACTTCGGGCACAGGCTGCTGGTGTTTAACAATCCCCAGTGAAATGGAAATCGATGGGAAAAATAAATAAAATAAATACCTTCATAAATACTGGCTGATTAGTTTCAAGACATTTCCCCCATCTATAGGCAGTCTTTGGGCTGACTGTCACATCTATCTGTGCTACCTGCTAGCTGTGACCCTCATCCACCCGTTCCTTTCCGATTCCTCCTCTGCTGCCCAGGGGTCAAGAAGGTCCCTAACTCCACGGGAGTTGCCACCACCATCAGGATTGTTGTTTCAGTATTCATAGTAGCTAGTGACCCAAGGGGAGAACCTGCAGGATCCTTCTGGTTCCGTGCCATTATAGGAGCACTTGGGAATTTTACAGTAAAAATTAAGTGGAAAGAAATAATTATTTTGAAATGAGAGACTCTTTGGAAAAGATTCACTTCCCTCAAAAAAAGGCCCATAAAATCAATCTTAAGTACCTGGGCTTTCTAACTGCTGTTTTCCCTTCAAAAGCATATGCAGAACATTAAAAATTTACAAAAATATGTATTCTCCTTTTCTTTTTTCCCCCTGAAACCATTTGCCATGGGCAGCTACTCTGCCTGTTGCTTTCCTGAGTGACTGAAGTGGCACACAACATGCTTCCGGCTGGAGCTAGCAAGACTTTCCATGACCAGGAATGCCAGCAGCACAGGACAGCCACTGACCTTACGATGCACATCCCAGCCTTTGACTTAATAGTCTTTATTTGGAAACACCAACTTCTCCAGTGTCTGCCCTGCACAACAGCCAGCAAACACCTACCTAGCCAGGAGAGCCTGGGATGAATGGAGGTGGCTACCAAGACAGAGCTTCCTATCAGGGAAGCTGCTGCCCAAGTGAAGGTCTCTGAGGCCTGTACCCCACACTCTTGGGTGGAGGAGGGTGCAAGCTCCACCTGAGCAAGGCAAGCTCCCATGGAGTCATTCAGACAGCAGGTGGAGGAGCTGCAGGAAGAAGGCAGCAAGTCATTAGGGAGGGGGAACAAGAAATAGAGTATTATTGGAGGCATTACAAGAAGAAACATTAGATCCCTGTGGCATTAACCTCCAAAGACTACCAGAGCATCAACAGCAAACAAACAGCACTGTGGAGAAGGAGGCACCATGATCTCTGGCAACAGGGCATCGCTTTCCTCATATGTACCAACCAGCAACAGATAACAAAGTCTTGGCAGTGGATGAAGCCAATATGCAAGACTCACAGGGACAAACCACACCAGTTACACACACTAAAAGCTGCAAAAGGATGCCGCACGTGTTATTAGTGGGCATCTGCCTGCTAAGAAGCACCTCAGCTGCAGTGCAAACCAAAATGAGTATTTTTCACCTTCTTAACTCCAGAGTGCACACTGAAGACATTGCTCAGTCTTACACTGGTGACATGGTCTGGCTGATTTCCTTGCCTGGGACTTGAGGGCAGGTCAGCAGAGGCAACTAGCCAAGAGGTGCCCATGAGGCAGCCCCTCAGATGTGGGCAGACTTTTTGTTCAGTGCAGCAGGCCTGACTTGCCTCTGGACTGCAGCAACATGGCTGTGAGTCCCGCTGCTCCCTTGTTCTCCCAGCCACAGCACAAATCTGCATGCAAGTGGTGGCTGGAGCCGTTGGAAAGATGCCCCTTTTTACTCAGTTTGATTTCATGGAGTGTGAGCTTTAGCTTGACTACTAAAGACACAGAATCGACACCAGGTCAGAGCCAATAAGTAGGTCTGGCGTGTTAATTGCATCTTTTAATTTATCGTGCCACCAGGTTCATCTGTTGGCTCCATCACTCCACATTGGTGACTTCCCCACCAGCTGTCCATAGTCTCTCCCACATGAAAGGACCCAGCTTGCCAGCTCTCTGCCTCTCCTTTGGATGACTAACTCCACATCTAACCATCCAAGTAGATACCTGCATATTGTGTCTAAGCTTACTCCTTCCCTTCAAAGCATATCTACAAACACAATGTACCTGGTTCCAACCCGTTCCTTCACACCAGCCTATTCAGAGCAACTCAGGCCAATTCCCGTGCTCAGATAAAGATGTTTGTCCCAAACCTGACTGTATCCATCAAAATGGCCTCACTATGGTGAGGGATAAACCTCTCTTTAGCTATAGGACTGTTATGGTTTAACCCCAGTTGGCAAACAGCACCACACAGCTGGTTGTGCTTGCTCACCCTCCCCACACACACCCCCAGTGGGACGGGGGAGTGAATTAGAAGGGCAAAAGTAAGAAAACACATGGGTTGAGATAAGAACAGTTTAATAATTGAAGCATAATAATAAATAATAATAATAATAAATTAATAATAAGAAGAAGAATAAGAAGAATAAGAATAATAATAAATTGTAATGAAAAGGAAAACAACATAAAAGAGGGAGGGGAACAAAACCCAGGAGAAACAAGTGATGCAACCACTCTCCACCCGCTGACTCACCACCCGCAACCACTCACCACCACCAGCCAGTCCCCGAGCAGCGGTCACTGCTCCCCAGCCAACTCCCCCCAGTTTATATATTGAGCATGACATCACATGGTACGTNCACACACTAAAAGCTGCAAAAGGATGCCGCACGTGTTATTAGTGGGCATCTGCCTGCTAAGAAGCACCTCAGCTGCAGTGCAAACCAAAATGAGTATTTTTCACCTTCTTAACTCCAGAGTGCACACTGAAGACATTGCTCAGTCTTACACTGGTGACATGGTCTGGCTGATTTCCTTGCCTGGGACTTGAGGGCAGGTCAGCAGAGGCAACTAGCCAAGAGGTGCCCATGAGGCAGCCCCTCAGATGTGGGCAGACTTTTTGTTCAGTGCAGCAGGCCTGACTTGCCTCTGGACTGCAGCAACATGGCTGTGAGTCCCGCTGCTCCCTTGTTCTCCCAGCCACAGCACAAATCTGCATGCAAGTGGTGGCTGGAGCCGTTGGAAAGATGCCCCTTTTTACTCAGTTTGATTTCATGGAGTGTGAGCTTTAGCTTGACTACTAAAGACACAGAATCGACACCAGGTCAGAGCCAATAAGTAGGTCTGGCGTGTTAATTGCATCTTTTAATTTATCGTGCCACCAGGTTCATCTGTTGGCTCCATCACTCCACATTGGTGACTTCCCCACCAGCTGTCCATAGTCTCTCCCACATGAAAGGACCCAGCTTGCCAGCTCTCTGCCTCTCCTTTGGATGACTAACTCCACATCTAACCATCCAAGTAGATACCTGCATATTGTGTCTAAGCTTACTCCTTCCCTTCAAAGCATATCTACAAACACAATGTACCTGGTTCCAACCCGTTCCTTCACACCAGCCTATTCAGAGCAACTCAGGCCAATTCCCGTGCTCAGATAAAGATGTTTGTCCCAAACCTGACTGTATCCATCAAAATGGCCTCACTATGGTGAGGGATAAACCTCTCTTTAGCTATAGGACTGTTATGGTTTAACCCCAGTTGGCAAACAGCACCACACAGCTGGTTGTGCTTGCTCACCCTCCCCACACACACCCCCAGTGGGACGGGGGAGTGAATTAGAAGGGCAAAAGTAAGAAAACACATGGGTTGAGATAAGAACAGTTTAATAATTGAAGCATAATAATAAATAATAATAATAATAAATTAATAATAATAAGAAGAATAAGAAGAATAAGAATAATAATAAATTGTAATGAAAAGGAAAACAACATAAAAGAGGGAGGGGAACAAAACCCAGGAGAAACAAGTGATGCAACCACTCTCCACCCGCTGACTCACCACCCGCAACCACTCACCACCACCAGCCAGTCCCCGAGCAGCGGTCACTGCTCCCCAGCCAACTCCCCCCAGTTTATATATTGAGCATGACATCACATGGTACGTAATATTCCTTTGGCCAGTTTGTGTCGGCTGTCCTGGTTATGCTCCCTCCCAGCTTCTTGTGCACCTGCTCACTGGCAGAGCATGGGAAGCTGAAAAGTCCTTGACTTAGTATAAGCACTGCTTAGCAACAAGTAAAACATCAGTGTGTTATCACATTATTCTCATGCTAAATCCAAAACACAGCACTATACCAGCTACTAGGAGGAAAATTAACTCTATCCCAGCTGGAACCAGGACAAACATGAAGGGAATAGAGGGCAAAATAAAATATAAGGAAATAACAATATTCAACAGTAAGGGGTTGGTCTGCTTCAGAGGCACAAACAGCTAATTCGCTCCTTGCTCTCATACCAAATGGGTGCATTTCTGAGTCTTTTGTAGCCAGCATTAAATTTGCCACCAGCCTTCAGCATACAGAGCTGCCCAGATATGAATGCAAATTCTCTCCTCCTCTTTGCGTGGCAGAAGTGCTCCAGAGTCCTGGGAGGAGACACAGCAAAATGAGAGCAGAATCCCACCCAAAACCACCTGCAACCTACTTTCCTGACTGCAATTCCTGAAACAGGCTCCAGGGAGAATACAGGAAGAGGAGCATCTGTAGACTCACACTCCGATGCTACAGCGAGACACACAGCAACCAAGCAGTGTGCAACACTCAAACAAAACGAATTAAGTTTTGCAGAGTGCCGAGACCTGAGGCATTGGCTTCTGCTCAGGATGAAGGAAGATATTCTGGTTATGAGGGAATTGCTTAAAATAAGCCCTTGTTGCTTCTAAGCAGGAGAGACATGAACATACCACACCACAGCATAGAAAAGGAGGCTCACTCACAATAAGCAATGACAGCTGGCAGGAAAATGCACACGTCCAAAACATTTTAGTGAGCTGACACCGGGAAAACTGAGCACAGAGGAGTTAAAACCATCCTGCACTTCACTGTGACTGGAAAGTAGGTCATACCTTGAGTCTTACTACATTAACATTACAAAGGAGAGACAGCTTCTTTCTGTCCTTGGAAAATGGGCATCCCAGAATTTTGTTCCTGGCATCAGAGGATGCAGAGAGCAGGAGCTGGGAGCCCAAAGCACTTTCCTGGAGACATCTGGTGTCACACACACCACCCCATGGTCTCTTGTGTATGAGAAAGCTATGGAGGGTTTTAGCTCAGTAGCAAACAAGATATTTGAGAGGGGAATTTCAGGGTCAGCAAAATGTTTCAAGTATTTTTACTTTGGCAGGGGGGGAAGCGAGAGAGCAACAAAACATCGTTTGGGATTGTTTGTTTCATTTGTCGAGTTCTAAAATGAAGTATTCTGACTTTTAATGTGTTTTCCTTTCTAGTGAAAGCAATTCATGTCAAGACTGCAAATATTTTTGACTTGATTTAAAGCTGCCGTTTTCCTGAAAAATACAAACCCCCAAATCCTGTGTGCATTAAAAATGTCACCCAAACTAGACACTACATTTCATTGCTGTGCCAGAAAGCCCAGAGGAGCGTGACTCTGCTCACTACTAGCTAACAGTTAGGAAATTGGGCAAAGGGCACAGGACAGCTGGTAGGTTGATGGGGGATGTATTTTTCTGCCAGGTGGGCTAGCAGGGCAGCACAGACACTGCAGGAGGTAAGAGGTCTGAGTCGCTAAAAGCACATCTCAACACTCCTTCCTTACAGTACCCACCAAATGAGAGCCTCCTTGCCAGA
This sequence comes from Scopus umbretta, assembly GCA_013400535.1. Lineage (NCBI taxonomy): Eukaryota > Metazoa > Chordata > Aves > Pelecaniformes > Scopidae > Scopus > Scopus umbretta. The sequence continues at coordinate 74,048 of VZTL01061713.1, read as the reverse complement.
CTGCCCTGGGAGTGGTGATGAAGTCTGTGTTACTTGGAACCAGAACCACATCACCCTCTGCATTTGGCCAGTCCCCAGAAGTAGTTGTTCATGAGTTGAGCAGAAAATGCCATCACTATCAAATTACACTAGTGTTTAAAAAGCAAAACAAAATGGTTCAGAATAAGAGCTCAGCCTTCCCTCCTGGGGTGCTGAACTCATGCTGCTGGAGCTGGCAGGAGAAGGACGGGGAACAGCAGCCAATGAGGGTCTGGTGCAAAGGAGAAGGAAAAATATCTGTCAATGCTGGGCACATCACTCAGAATGGAAAGGAGACTTCTTGTTAGATTACTGTCTTCTGGGCCTTTCTGCACTACAGGCTTTTCTTTTCCACCGAGCCACCAGCTGAACCATGCACTAGCTTCTAGAGGGAGTGCTTGGAGGGATGGCCTTCCTCTGAGTCCATCCACTCCACCTTGCCACTGCATCACTGAATTCTGTAACGATCTAGAGATGGACAGATAATGAGAAAAGATAAACACATCATGCAAAGTGATAGCCAAGAATGTTCATATAATAAATGGTGGAGGTGGAGAGTGGAGAATTAGTTAATTCATGCTGTCACATTTGCACATATTTTGTGCTCACTCTCCAGCACTCACCCAGCTAAACCTCACTGGCACAGCCAGATGGATGAGAACTGGCAAAAATGGATCATCATCAGCATCCGAGCCTGAATATATTTGTACACTTGACCAATTAGAGATGTAAAAACACCCACAAACTGAACCAAGCCATCCTAGCTAGAGAGCTTTACCAGAATTTCGTGTGTTTCTGTTCTTTTTCTTCCACAACATAGCAACATATTGACAAACAACAGGGTCCTGCTGTCATCACCATGTCATTGCACCTCTCCTCCTGCCTGCACTCTTATTGTGTTCATCCTCCCAGCACAAGCACATGGGGAATCATGCTACTTCCAAGGAGTGACACTCAGGTCATGCTGCTACTTGCATACTGTGGAGGAATACCATCCAGGTTGTATAACCCAATATACCAAAGAAGCATCAAATGTGGTCAGTGGCTGTAGAAGCATCCACCACACCTTTGGTACTTCCTTACAGTGACCAGAGGGAACAGCCACAGTCCCTCTGTGCAGGGGAAGATCCTCACTCCCCTGCCCACTCTATCAGCTGGGAAAGTCTTCTGCCAGGGAAACGCAGCCTCCTTCAACCTGCGTGCCTGAGGCTAGCTAATTTAATGACCTGGTTTTGCCACTGTGCTCATGACGTCCAGTTTAAGACCATCACAAGCAGATGATTGAGCATGTAGTTCACAGCTAAGTACTTAAGCTGTGGATGAGAGCCAATACTGAACTCCAGAGAGGCTGGAGCAGAAACTGGATTTGTGTTATACCCCATGTGCAGGTTGAATGGCTCTGACTGCTTCTCAGGGCCATGGGCTCCAGGCAACTACCACATTACACTACCTCATTACACCCTCAGGGGCAGTGCTGACTTCTTCACCTACACCTGCCACCCTGTGTCTTCCCAGACAACAGCTTGAATCAAGCTAGATGATGTTGGAGTTGAGTTCAACAAGACAAGAAAATTTCACCACATCCAACTCTGGCAAATGGCCCTACAGGAAATTTCTCTGACAGCCAAATTTTTGGAGAAGGATGTAGACTGGAAAGCTATCAGGTACTCCTACAAGTGGATGCAGAGCTGGGTTTTTTCCTTTTGCAGGGAGGCTGGCCAGGGAGTTGGTTCCTAGCCATATCACAGATAGTCACAGGACCCTTTGTCACCAAGGTCAGTGGTCTCTGAGGGAGGTTTTACCTGTGAATGCTCTGAGCAAGCAGAGATTAATAGGTTCCTCATATACCTCCTGTCCAAATCTGATGCCTCAAAGGACTCAAAACCCAAGCATTTTTCCACCTGCAGCAGGTACCCCTTGCTCAGAAATGCAGTATTGCCAGTGGTCACACAAGTAGGCAGTCCCAAAATCGACAAGGTTGGCTTAAAAGCCATGGACCATTTTAAAAGAAAGAATATTAGGGTGCTCTATTTGTCCTGTGATTTGTAAGCTTTTGTAGGCATCTGGGGTCATGTTTTCAAGGTTTAGTCTATGAGCCACAAAAAATACACACTTTCAAATAAAAGCTGAAACTCTTCTCTTGTCACAGGGATTAATATAAGGCATCAGATATCATAAGACTTGCAATATAATATCTCTTCTTTAATGCACACCTCATTGTCACTCCCAAAAGACATAATTCTCCCTCTTTCTTAGTTTTTTTTATTTTTTGGCCAGAACTATCACAGCAAACATGCAATGTTGTTCTAAGGAAAACACAGTTTGCCAAGACATCTAAAATATTGTGTATTCCCTCCATCTGCTTCTGCTAAATAAACCCAGGGCCTTATCTAATATAATGAGTAGATGTTGGCAATAATTGTATAGCCATCTGTACCATGCTTTAAACCTGTTGCAAGCTGGGCTGTGGACACAAGAAAGTCAGAATTTATTCCTTCCATACTGAAAACAGAAATGTAACTTCCCTCCTTCTGTTTTTTAGGATAATTTAGCCATATCAGCTCCTATGAGTGGTGCTTGGGGAGCAGTATTTCATGAATGTGACAGATAACCCCCCTGTTTTCCCTATTGTGTATAGATAAAGCTCAAGTTCTGCAGCTGACAAGATTCAGAGCAGTCCCAGGTGAGCACTGTTTGCAGCACAGCAGCCTCAAAGAGTTGTTTGTGCCCAGCATGGTGCAACCATGCCACAATACGTTTCAGCAATGACTGCACACCAGTGCTCTGCCTGTACACAAGCCCTGCTAAGGATGACCATCCCAGAGGAGACTTTCCAGAAACTTTAAGAATTAATTAGAAAGTCTCTTCTGGCTGCACTCAGTTGCTAGAACCACAGCATGCAAGTTACCATCACCCAAATTTGCCGGGAAGTTACTTATATGATCATCCCCACTCAAACTGAGCCATGCCAATTTATCAGTTCAAACAAGTCTTTTTAATTGTTTAAACTTTATTCTTACCCTGTTTCAGTCAAATGAAGCTATCAACACCAGCTCCTCACTGGCAAAGCTAGGGAAATAAGGATCCAGTTGCGGCAAACAGGACCATGCAGCAGCAGGCTGGCAGATGTGCAGCAAAATAAAGATGTTTGACTGAATTTAACCTCTGTAGGACTTGACTGAAAGTGTCTGTAAGAGAGCAGTAGCGCTCAGCTATTTTGCATAGCAGTCAAAAACCACCAAGGTCCTTGGATAAAAAGAACTGAAGACACAACAACAACAACTTGTTGCCTATGAAATCCAATTAACTAGATGCACCCAGGTACACACTGGCCTGGAATCAAGATGTTCAGAGAACACAGCATAGCTTCTGCATGCTCAGGAGGCAACATTTAATGACTGCAAGGATCACCTCAATGCCAATACAAAACATGCCCATGATGATGCTGTCTGAGCATTGGTTGCCAGTCCTGCTTTCCTCCTCCTCTACCCCCATGCTGCAGTTGCCCACTCCTTCCCCACTTTGCCCATCCCTTTTTGCCCACCACAGCATGATAATCCCCTTCTCAAAACCAACATGCACGAACAGAAGCCTACTAGTCAGCAATGCCAGTGGGCAATGCAACCAGGTCCCACTGAGCAGGGCTTTCAGGATCTCAGAGGCCAGAGCAATACCACTCGTGCAGGGAAGTGACATCTTTATAACAGGATAGAGGAATGTGCTTAAATTAATTGGCAGTTCAGATAACGGAAGCTTTTGCTCTCCACTGGGCTGTTAAGAACACTGGAATTGCTGCAGATAAAAGTCTGGCAGCATTTTCATCATAAGCTCAACATTTCTGGGCTGTATAATCCAGCCATTAAAAAATATATGCTCTGGGCTGAAACCTGACATACCAGGTCCCAGCACAGCAGCAAATGTTTGTGTTTTCCAAATTTTCAGAGCAGTCCCTTCAGGCCCATTGGGCAGTTACAAGCCAGCAGAGCAGAGATGGAAGTTTCAGTTTTCCAGGGTAGGCTGCACTTGCATCAGTCATGGGTTTTGGAGCTTCATTTCACTCCGCTGACCAGGCAGGCAACTTTGTCCGCATGCTGCAGCCATCTAAAATACAAGCAGAGAGCAGCATCCAGCAGAGGAGACTGTATGTTCATTGGCACCTCTGATTTGCTACAGCAAGTTTTCCCCGTGATATGATCGACCTTAATTATGGGGCAGGAGAGCAAGCTCAGTGGGGAATTTCTTAGACAGCTTCAGGAGAGGCAAGAAGTATCCTGTGGTCCACAGCAGCTTTCTGACAAGGCAGCACACGAGAATATAGCACCAAGGACTTTGGGATGTAGGCCAAAGGCATCAGATGCTTTTTGTTGATGCAGCCTATTGCTGTGAAATGGTCCAGAAATCCCTCCTAGTTTTTTTGACATGAGAGTTAAGTGTTTTGTTAGGAGCTAAATCACCTCAGGCTTACCTCTACAGCCAACAGAGAAAATCACAAGCTGAGAAGAAGAAACCACAAGCAGCCCTGACTATTTCTGGTGTCCAAAATGCATGAGTAGGGTTCACCAAGGAGTAGCAAGAGTAGCTTTAAGATCTGACTTGAGTTTGATCATTGACTGAGCCAGACAAGTCACTGTTTCAGTCCATGCTGCTATTGTCGCTTTATAATATAACTCTCTTGCTTGAGCTGTGATTTTTAGGAAGGAGATGCTTCACATTTGACGGGATTTAAATCTCAGGGTACTCATAGTAGCCAGCTCTAGTCTCTGCCCATTCAGTTCCTCTCCTGGCCATGACACCCTTCTCCATTAAATCACCCAACTCACTGCTCTCTGAGAAGAAAAAAAAGCCTGAGAAAGACAGCTCTCGGGGTGCACCCATCAGCTCTGAGGCAGGGAAGGACCTCTGAGCACTTTTCCAGTCTATCTATTATATTAATTGAGAGTTTGCACAGAGCAGACCATTGTCTAGACAGTGTTAAGCTCCAGCCAGAGAAGGTGCAGCGTGGTTTCCAGAGTAAGCGTTTCTGACATTTGCTTAGTCATCACCCTCCCTCTGGTTTGGTATCGTGAGCGATTCCTTCCTCCGGTAGCCCTGGAAACAGCAGGAGGAGGGAGCTCCAGATGCTTACGTGGCAGCTCCAGGCGTGGGCTGCTGCTGTGAGATGGCACTAGGGGGGACCTGCGCTCCCACTTTGTCCCCCTCCCCACCATCCATACCACCACCCAGTCCATCTTCCCACAGCACAGAGATAACAGAGTAGATTTGGCAATTCCTGTATCAAAACTCAAGGCAGGGTAGCGGGATGCTGATAGAGGGCTGGGGATGCACCCATGGAACTGGGGTTTGGGGAGACAACAGCAGCACGAAGCACCTACAAAAATTTAAGTCCTCCTTCCGTCAGCATCCCAGCTTGTTTTAGGGTCTTCAGCAACTTGCTCTGCTTTCTTCCTGCTCCGATTCTGCTTTTCCCAGCTTCATTGGACCAGTCCATATCTCAGGCCAGATACTGCCAACTGCTTTGTGGCATTCCAGCACTTGGCACAACGGCACTACCATCATGTTTCAGGGTTCTAAGCACTACCTCAATTAAGAGAAACAGAAAAACAGCAAAGAAAGCATAAAACACTACATCGTATAACTCTGACATTAAAAGCAGCCCCAGAAAAATGCAAATAGGTGGCATCTTAGTGGCAAAAACTCAAGCAAATCAAGAAGTATTGCTAGTTCTTAGAAAAAGCACTCAGCAAAGAATGTTTTTATGCTGAAGAATGCCTTTTTTCCACCAAAAATGTTTGTTTTCAGAGAAACATCAATTTCAGTTTTCCAGAGGGAAATAACAAAACATTTTGGTTTCATTTTGACTGCAAATATGGCTTCAGATTTTATTTTTATTTGGTTGTTTTTAACTGCAACAATAGTGTAAAGCTGGCTGAAAGCAGGCATTTTCACTTAAAATCAGGTTGAAACCTCCCAGGGGAAACTCTACCTTCTGAAACAAAAACTTTTGGATTGAGGATTTTTCCTCCACTATTTCTCATTGGGGAAAAAATCTGGGTATCTGGGCAGCCATCCTTCAAACCTGGAGGGAAGCTGCTCCCGCCTGTCAGTTCATACCTACTGCCCATTGTGATACGGCATGGGGTCTGAGCATTTGAGATGGAGGCAGTTGTTTGTCTGCATCTCCCTCATGTTCATTCCGCCTTCAGAGCCACATGGGCCCCAGGGAAGCTGGGGGCAGCAGGCCCCCCCACAAGTGCTCATGCACAGCCACCATTCCCAGATCCATCTCTCAGGGCTCAGGGAAACCCACTCACCTCTTCAGCTGCTGATGGCTCAGATGACTGATCGCACTTTGATATTCACACAAGCACACTGCTTGTCATGGCAGTCTTCAGAAGACCACATTCTTGGCAGGCAAGGAAACTCCTTTGGTTCCTTGCAACTTGTGGAGAAGCAATGGAATTATGCTGGCCCTTTTCTTTTGTTATCATATTCCCCAGTAACCTGACATGGTATGAAGGTGAGGGCAGAAAACTTGATCAAACACAAATACAGATTGCTGAGAAAGAGCAGAGGTTCAAGGTGGGTTTTGCACCATTGGATCAAGGAGGAAGTGGGTAGTGAACGCAATGCTGGGGGCAACCAAGAACCACTTCAGAAGGACCAAGCTTGGTAAAATGCATCCTCCTTCTGCAGGATAGGACTTGGGGCCACGCAGGGGACAGATCTCCAGAAAAGTTTCCAGCAAATGAGAACAAGTCAGGTTGTGGGAGGGGGAGGAAAGCAGGGAAGCAGAGAGAGAGGCTAGAGGATGCCAAGCAACATCAACTGCATGGCTTTACCAAGAGCACGGGATGGAGCTGGAGTGATAATGTTTGCATCTGGGTTTTGCAGATCACAAAATTTACAGGCTGGGGTAGAGTCAGGATTTGGCATTTACCTCAGGCCCTGCTCTTCTTCGAAGGAAAGGAGCATTTTAGCCTGGAAATTCCAAAAATCAGCAATGAAGATGCTTAGATGAAATCAGCAGGCAGCTCTGAGGGACACAGCTATACCATTTCCATTTATGCATCTTACTTTTGAAAGGAGACCAGGGCTCTGCTTGGATAGATCTGCTCCCTACTGGTGATAACTTCTTCACTGTGATTTGAGTGTAGATGTACAGACATATACAAGTCTGATCACATCTTCTGCAGCTCTTGTAAAACCCAAGTCAAATGTGGTTTGGTCACCCCTTCCACTGCAGTTGTTTCATAGCAGCAGGTCACCCAGTTAATGAACATCGGTGCTGTCCCCCCATGTTTCACACAGCCCTACCAGCCCTTTTAGAAGAAACACCAATGCATGTGTATCCTGGCCATTGCTGTCCCAGTCCTCAGCACCTCTGCCTGAGCAGCAGCTCATCCTCATGTCATGTTAATCCAGCTTAAATCATGTCAAACTGACCTACCAGGCTTGATCTTTCCCCATTCCCAACACCTCCCAGATTCCGAGTGCAAGCTTTGCCAGAGACCTAGGTGGTGGACTCAAAACAAGAAAGCTGAATTTGGTGGTCTCATTACACCAGTGACTGTCCCTGGAGCAACTCCTCTGCACAGAAATGAGAGGCTGGACCTGCACACACAGCTACATCCAGCCCCTGGAAGTCACAGCTAAGTACAAGAGTTAAATTTGCACCATTTCCATTTCCCTGACCCAATTGCAGGATGGAAGACTTTTTTCCCCTTTTCCTTTTCCTCTCTTGTTACAATTTTCTCCCTTGTTACATGAATGAGACAGCAGAATTTAATGCTTCATGTTCTGTGAAAGATAACAGCAAACAGTACCATTCTGACCTTTTCGGTGTTTTATAATTCGATCAGCTGCCCAGACCCACTCTTCCTTTCTCCGTGCTCAACCAGGGAGAGCAGCGTGGAGGGGATGGCCGGCGAGAGCACAACAGCAACAGGGCTTTCCTGGCAGTAGAGGATTGAGGAGCTGTCTTCTATAGATCAGCCTTTTCTATGGGGTCAGCCAAAGGGCAGAGAGTGGGAAGGAGGAGGGTGACACCAGTCCCTGCCACATATCCCATAGCAGGTGGCACCAGGGTGGGCAGGAGAGCACAGTGCCCCAGGGGGGTCCCAGAGATACAGCTTTGTCTTTCAAAAGCCCGAGGAAGCCAGTGATGGAAAAGCACTTCTGTGCTACTAACAGGGAGAGGGTGGATAGCTCTTCCCACGTCACAGAAAACAGATTCCCTTGATCCCACCAGCTGGGAAATAAAGATGCAGTGAAGCTTTATGCCCTACACAGCACCACAAAGACCAGCTAAGACCCAAACCCATAACCCCAGGCTATTTCCCGAACACTAAACAGGTGCTGTAATCTGGCTGAGAAGTGGGACAGGAAGCCCTGCCTTCTGCTTTGCTGCTCTAACACAGGGCCTTGCCTCCTTGCCCTGTCCGAGTGGGGACCTGCCATTCCCATACCTGCAGCTCCAACAGAAGGGACTGTCCATGCAGCACGGCCAGGCAGGGACACACAACGGCCTCAACAGGGAAACTGCTTACTGCACACATCAATCTGACCTGACCATGTCTGTGCTCCAGATCCAGAGCCCAATTCACATCAGACCGTGGCACCTCAGCCGTGGACAGGACCATCTCCAAACACGAACTCACATACAGGATGGTGCATTTCCCTCCAAGCTGCTTAAACAGCTCAGAGGGTTTCTGCCCCTGCTTCTTCCTCTTTCAAAATCATCCTCTTCCCCAGATGTTTAACCTGAAATCTCCTCTAACAAACTCCTCCCCTCTGTGGGGAGAAAACGGCTCTGGCTGCCAGAGGCAAGTGATAAGCTAGTAAGTTTTAATCCTTGCCTGTTATTGTATTACCACCAGAAGTACATGGATTGAGATAAAAGGCTCACCAGGCCAGCAATAATTATATTAGAAAGGTAATTATCTCCTCTTCCATCCGACTTTGTGCTTTCTTTCTGTAACTAAGTTTCCAGCTAATGTTTGCAGCGATGGGGCCAGCCACCACAAAATAGCAAGGAAATGTAAAAGCTAATCGTCTGTTCAGCGTGTGAGAACCAGCGAGTAAGGCTGCAGAGAAGAAAGGGGTGGGGGAGCCCCGAGCAGGGAGCAAATCAGAGCTCCTGGCTGCTGCTGCTGCCCATGCCCCACCACAGAGGCACCCTCAGGCTTTCAGCTATGAGCTACCCAAATCACAGCAATATGGTCTCAAATACATCTGCTTCAAGGCACCTTCCCCATGGATCCTGCTCTTTTGGACTGTTTCTGAACCACCCGGAGGGCTAAGGGGATGTTAAAATAAAAAGACATTTTCACTTTTTGAGCCCACTGATTAATGCAGTAAGAAGAGTACCAGGGCATCATCACCAAACCAGCTCACCATGTTGCTGGCTGTACATGACAGGTTACAAATGAAGAGGGAAACTGAGGCACAGAGCAGGAGAAGGACTTCAGTGCAAGACCATGGGTGCCCCCAGCCCTCACTCACATTCAACTCCACCCAAACCATCTCTCTGCGTGAATTTGGACCAAAGGGGCTCTTGGCCCATGAGCCGTCCTCACTCGTGTTTCTAAGTGCAGAAGCAACATGAGGGCTCTTCTCCAGCAGACAATAAATCATCCAGAATGAGCTAAATATATTTTTAAACAAGTACACATTGTACAGATCACAACACGAAGATGTTGGCTTACATATGTTGTGTGCATTGTTTCACAGAGGGTTTTTTTGTACTTTGTACTATTACTGAGTAGAATAGAATTACCATTCAAGACACTTAATTGTACTAATTATAATCTTTTTGGGAACAGTTTGAAAAATTACTGTCTTTTACCAATGCATAACTGACCATATGATGTCCTCTATAGTATAGAGTTTCTTCTATCTTTCCAAATTAAGAGGTAGGACAGTACTTTGCAAAAGCTCCCAGAAGGATCAATTCCCATCCAGCACAGCAGCTTGCACTGTTTGTCTCACGCCACTGCAGAAGAGGATGTTTTTCCCTTAATGGTGAATGATTCACTAATGATTTGAAAAGGTATCCTAAAAAGCCAAAAGTGAAAACATATTTCAGCTGAGTTTCCTCAATGTCAAAATCTGCACTAATTTTCATAGGACTGAAAGTTTGGTGTCTGTGGGCCACTGCTCCCCACTTCCAGTGCTTTGCATTTTAAGATGGAGTTAAACTATCCCATGACTTTGGTCCCAACCCTCAGAAACCATCCAGCGCTCAACATTTCTAGACACCATAGAAGAACCAGCATTGACATTGGCTATACCTCCGCCAGTGCTCTGCTGGGCACCAGCAGATGACCTTTCCCTGTCTCTTCCCACTCAACAGCACTCATCACCTACCCAGCAACACAGGGTTTAATTTTTCCTTTGTGCTGTTATATACCTCAGCACCTCAGACTGCCGTGTCCGTGCATCTTCACTGTGATACATAGAGTCCTCACACAGCATCGGAGCTTTTCTGTGCTTTGCACCAACCCCCCGACTCCTTCAAGGACATAGCACCCATCTCAAACAGCTTATAACATCCTTCCTGTGTACCTACTACCCTCCTGAGGGCACCTGAGGCAGCAAGGGGAAGTTTGGGGGAGTTTCTGCTCCCTGATGAATGATTGTGTGAAAGCTGCAGGTTTCAAGCAGCATCACCAGGGCAGGGCAGCGAGACAGAGGATGATTGCATTGCAGGAGGACACAGCAGGAAGCAAGCGCCTGCGCATCCCACACCTGCCCTTCCAGCAGCATCTCGCAACACGACTCTAGCAACAGTATTTTACAGATTAGCAAGGATGCACTTCCCAAAACCCAGCCAGCTCATTCTAGAAACTGCCTGGGAAGGAGCCTGCCACCAGCTACGCATAGAGATGGGGCAACTGGGAGAGGGGATGTGGCTGGGGGTAGTGCTTTATTACGTTTAAAACTTTCAGCCTGTAAACAGCTCTCCCCAGGTAGTTTCTGGGTGCAGCTAGATGAATCTGGATGAAGCAGAGGGGAAGAAGTAAAGGCAGATAAAATCAGTTGCGCGATCCAATGCAATGTTCCTTCCACCTGCCCTCACTGCTCCCCTCTGCCTTCAAATGCAGCAGTTCAGAGAGCCCCATGTGCTTACAGAAATACCTCTCTAATCCTTCATTTGTCTGAGATCTGTCCCACTCATCTTTTCCAGGGGAGCACCAGCAGTAGCACAGGAATCGCAGAACAGCAGAATTTATCTGCTTCTTGTTTGGGCAATGCAGAGCCCCTGGGCTCGCTTGGACCTGTGCATGGGGCAGTGTGACCCCGCCAGCTCCAGCCTCCCTGCTGGCACTGCCATCTCGTGGGCACAATCTTATCGAGCTCTGCACTGACACCAGAGCCAAAAACACTTGAAAGGCCCAGGGCTACAGAGCTGATGAGATTTCATCAGGTTAAAAATGTATATATTAAATTACTTCTATGAGAATCCTTACCCCCCAGCTCAATACCCACACAAAAGCCACAAGAGAGTCAGTGCCTCCCTGCAGCACAAACAGTTTCAGTACCTCCTGTGTGTACAACCACACAACAAGCAATTTTGGAAGAGCAAACAAGTGGCAGCCACTCGCTGCACCATCTCTCCTGGGACATGATCTCCTTTCCCACCGCCAATCCTGCAAGATGCTCCCCTCCAGCCAGGTCAAGCCACAGCAGCACTTTTCCATGTTCCCTGCCTCAATGACGTATCATCTTCCATTGCAATATCCAGCCTCTTGTTAGGGTGCAAGGTCAGCAAATCCTCCTCCTCAGCTCAGCCTGTGTTTGTCTGCAGCCCAGATAATTGACTTATCTGTAGGCTTTCATCTCCTCCCTGGGCTGGGAAGATGAAGTCAGATTGCACCTTCAAAATTCAAGCTGCCTCATGCCGCCCTTGCCAGTCAATAAATCCTTACCACCCTCACCCTGTGGTTTTCAGTGTAGCTATGAAAAGATCAGGCCAAAGCAGTTGTGGAAATCTCCCCTCTCATCCCTCACGCAGCTTGCTATGAAATATAAGCATCCTTTAACTTGCTTTTACTTATTTATTTAAGCAGGAAAGGAGGGAGAAAAACATCCCAGACTAGCCTGTGTCAGCAATTAGGAGCATGAAATATCTGACAAGGCAGCTTTATAATTAGAGCTTTACCCTGTCCTTCTCTTCTCCCCCTGCCAAAAAGAAATCACTGAAGACCAGCCACGTCTGCAAGGTTTTGCTGCTCCTGGGGAGCCTGGGAGGATGAATGGACTAAGGCACCGAACCTGCTGCCTTCACACTCCAGTCGGGCAGGAGAGCTGCGTGCACAGGGAGTGCAAGGACTTCAGGCAGCACATGGACCAAGAGACCTGTCCCAAGGGACCTGTCCCAAGGGATTTCTCTTTTGTCTGACCTGAAGCCTTTTACCCCTCCATCATGGGACAACCTGCTGCCTCATTCCCTCAACTTATAAGCATGCCCTTCCCATGCACCAGTAACAGCACTCGAGTTTTTCACACCTTCCCCAACACCTTCAGACTATGCACACACGTGCACCACACATCTCCACCCTGACACTATGTACCACATTGCCCCCAACCTCTCTGAAAACAGTGATCCGAAAACACATGCACACCTGCGTCAGCAGCCTGCCTACACTCCACATCTACAATCACTGTCCATGCAACTCTAAGCCTTCCTTTCCACACACCCAGCTATTTCCAGCTTGCATCCACATCTCTGATCTGTCTTTTAATTCTGAAATCACAAACTGCAATTTCTACAGTCTCTGACATCATATGCTCTCAGGCTGGAATAAATAAGCTGACCCTAACATCTATTAGTGAAATTGGCTCCTTATAACCAGAGTCTAGTTGGTGACTACCAGTGACAATAAAAAACTAATAACTAAATACAGTATAAACCTCCAAACGTCCTGAAGGCAGTAGAAGACAGCTATGTAGCAGAGCTGTGCCATCCCTGGGTGACATGTATGGATGTCTATCAGGCCAGGCCAGTACCTGCAGACTGTCCTAGCTTCCATGACCCAGGACTAGGGCTGGGGCCACCTCGTCCCCGCAGGGCTCTTCTACTCCAGCAACTCTGGTGAATTGGAGAGACCAGCTCTGCAACAACCCACCCTGGCCCCAAGAGATCAACTTGCCTTGTAGGATGGATCCAGAAAGACAGCAATATTTATACTACCAGAGAAGTTAAAAGCCCCAGACACACAAAGGCTGTAAGAGCATGAAAAGGTCCCTGCCCATAGCCTGTAGTGTGAGATGGGATTTTGCTCAATGAAACAGTGGCAGTGAGGCAGAGGGACACCACAAACCATCCCAGGAGCTGGTGACCTGGTAAATGTGGGCAACTGAACTGCAAAGCTCCTTCCTTTCAGGCCTGAAGGAGCACCCTGACAGGAAGGTGGTACAGAGCAGGCTGATGGTGCTGTGCAGCCAATGTAGTGCATCACTGGCATGAGAAAAACCCAAGCTCAGACACATCACTCTGCACCAGGGCTCCTCAGAGCAGGGACTGTCACTCCCTGTACACAGGATTCATTTCAGCCAGCCTTAAAAGATCCTCAAAACTCACAAAATGCAAGCTAATTCTTTAGGCTCTCTACAGACATCCCCTAAAGACCACTCACCGAGAAGAGGAGCACCCAGGAGGGATGGGGTGAAGCATGGTGGAAAGCAGCTCCTCCTCCTCAGCAAGCCAAGCTGGACACTTTGCCCAGACTTGGGCAATGGACTTGCAAAGTCCGAAATGCATCTCACAGAGGCTGCCTCCCATCACTAGCATAACATCAGTAGTAAGAAATAGCAATAATTTGTACAGCAGAAGAACAGTGCTAGCTGTTTTACTCAGTGGACAAAGAAGAGCAATGCAGAATATCTTACACTGAATGAGGCTACCTCTGTGGCCCATGCCAGGCATTTCCATTAGGAGCCATGTGCTGATCTCCCTGTTCCAGGCTGCAAGTGCCAATGCCCCTTATAAATTATATTACCCAGGTTTGAGCAGTTTCCTTTGTTCCTAAGTTTCCAGCTTCAGATATTAATGTCATATAATGAGGAACAGCTGATGCCTATTCATATTTCACTTCCAAGCAGTACACAGCAAAAGGGTTCTGGGCTTGGCAGGGACCTGCTCACCACGAGGAGCCAAGCCTTCTCCCTCCCTTGCCTAACCCCCAGCAGAGGCTCTCTCCTGGCCACCAAGGAAGAGATTTATAGGGGGAAGGATGGTCCTTCCCCCTAAGCATAGAAAGGTCATCCCCAAGGCCTATTCTTCAGACACTAGAGGTTAGGAAGAGCTGTGAAGCAATCTAAGGAGAGGTAGACTGGTATTACCATCTCCTCTAGTAGACCGCAAGCATTTCTAAGAAGATTGCCCCATACATGCCATTTCACTGCTTTGTCTGGGAGAAACCCTAAAACATACAACTCACTTTTGTCCTCTCTAATCTGCAGGGTATGCTGTCCTTCCTGCTGCACACCTGATGCCTGCACCCGTGAAAGAGCTGCATCATCCCCAGACACAGCCCAGCTTCATACAAATCCCATCACCACCGTGAGACCCTCCAAATTCTCTTGCAAAAGCAACATGTAACCCAGCAGGATAAAGGCTTTCAAGACATGCCCTCAAACCCCTCACGTCAAGTCAACAACATCACACATTTCACCTAGCCAAACTCTTCACTTCTCTGAATAGCAGGCTGGCACACACCTGCCATGATCTAAGAGAGCTTTTTCAGCTTTTAAAGGTGTAAAGGAGAACAAAAGGCAGATATACGTACAGAGCACACGCATATACCACAGGGCTAATAAGAACTCCAGCTCCTGGGCTTGCAAGCCAGCACAACATTATTGAAATGGCTCTGTAATTCGTTACCCCTAAGCAAGCCAATATGTTTCAGGAGCAGCTGGATTCACATTGCAGCATCTGGGGCATGTGGCTGACCTGCAAAGAAACCTCACAGACTGAGAAAGGAACCGTGGGAATTAAAGAGCATGAGGGGAAAGGGCTGCTGCACACCCCACAGCATGGCTGGCAGGATGCATCCTGCACTGGGGGAGCCCCAGGCACCCTTTGGGAGGCACAACCACCCTCCCCAACACTTCTTCCTGCTGGCAGAAACTGCCACAGCAAGGGCTGGACAGTGCAACAGGGAGCTGCAGGGACCCACGTCAGGGTGTTTGTGTGTCACAGGCTGCGATGAACGACATTGCACTGAGAGGAACAGGGAATATACCAAAATTGTCTACACCTGCCTCAGCTGTGCATGAGCACTGACAAGTGCAAATCAATTCTTTAGCAACGCTAATCAAGGCCACTCAAGGGTATTTCTGCTGAATATTGAGACAGAAGAGTGGGTCTGGCTGCCTGAAGTGCAGAGATATCCTGGCAAGGTCAAAAGCCCTGCCCAGTCCTACCCACCCGAGACAGGTAACAGCTTAAGACACAATTTTCTACCTTGCACCAAAAAAAAAAAAAAACACCAAAAAAACCCACATGTGTGAAATCCACACAGAGCCTAGTAACTGCTAGCATCTTTGGAGATTTGTAGCATTTGTGTGGTAAGTGGATTTCAATTAAAGCCATCCATAAAGAGAGAGGGCCTACCTTTCCATCTAAATCACAGCAGCACATCAGAAGGAGCGGAAAATGTATTTTTGTACTACATACCTCAGATGGTGGAGAGCACCACCTTCTTACACTGAGGGGGAAAAACAAATTAATTGATATGGGTCAAACCAGAGCAAGACTCTCAATTATTCTACAGTAATTACCCTGATAAAAATTTAAACACATATAAGCCAACTTGGTAAGGTTAGCCTCAATATTAGCAACACAAGAAACTCATCTTCTACAGCTTCCCAAGGGAAAACTAAGAGTCAGCTACTGATATCCAGACCCCCAGACAGGTGTCCTTCATACAAACAGCCATTCAGGGCACACATGGAAATATGTTGCCAACACACACACACACATTCAAATTCCTAGCTTGTCTGTAAACACAGCTATCACTTGAGGAAAATAAAATCTGTATATAGTATATAACAACATTTTCAATCCACACACACTGTTTCTCTTACAAAAGCTCTGGTATGCATCCTAAATAACATGAGTTTCCCATTCAACACCCTCTGAGGATGAGAAATATTATTTTCATTCTTATTTTAAACACTGAGGATGGAAGAGAGCTGAGCAAACTCCTTCTAGAAAATACGTTCTCAGAGGAAAACGTTATGTGGAGTGAAACCAAAAGTGCTGGATAATTTGGGCTGAATACAGTAAATAGCCTCAGCCAGGAAAAATTGAGAGTTGAAGGAGTAATCAAACATTTCCTTTTGGTGTTTGCTAAATTAGGTGATTCAAAATAGTGTTTTAACTGCAGTAGTTCTCCATATGTCAGCATAAAGAAGCTTTAAAATATATATATAAAACCAGTAAAATGGAGCCACACATTTTATTTTCACATCTTGTGAGAAAAAAACAATAAGAAAAGTACCTAGGGTTCACCAAGCATGCTAGTACATATTTTTCTCAGATTGTTCAATAGAGATAGGAAATAATCAACCAAGCTCTAGAAATCAGGCTCAGAGAGTTTCCTTGAAGCCCCTGGACCACTCAGTCTACCCTCATGCCAGCCCATGACTGGACCTTCACAGACAGGTGAGCTGTACTGCAGTGGCAGGGGCTCCAAGGTGATAGATGTCCTGAGGAAGGTGCCTTCGCTGCCACCTGGATTAGGAGCAGATCTTACCAAAAGTGGCAGAGTTTTGCCATGGCCAAAGCGATAGGACCAGCCTGCAAAGTCACTCCTTGCTCCACTGGGTGCTCCATAACCAGAGCTGCTGACCTGTCTCTCCATCTCTCCCAAAACTCATGGTTTTCACCACACAGACAGTAAATTTGTCCTGGTAGTTCTGCTCTTCCCAGGGATGAGCAGATCTGCAAAGGCTCAGAGAAGCGGAAAGAGTGTTTTAGGAGTTACTAGCCACACCTCCTCCTTACCTAATCAGTTGTTCTTCATGGACCTAGTTCCTCTCACCTGTTGTGTGGCTGCAGTTCACAAGGAGCTAATGTTTCAGTAGGGAAAACATCTGTGTAAAACAAGTCTTCAGCAGATTTGGGTGATGGTTTTTGGAGTACCTTTGCCTAGAGGAATGCATCCCTAATAACCACTCAGTTAGGTTCAGGTTGTGTTTGCTGACTCTCAGGTCAGATATTTTGGTGCTAGGGAAGAAGATGGGATTGGGAATAGTGGGGCTAAATTCAGAACCACACCAGCGAAGGATGAAGCATTGATGCCACCCCTTCCCCCAAGATCTCAGGATTGGCATGCTTGCTCAGGGCAGGGGATGCCACGTCCTGTGTGCCATCCCCCCCCGCTGACCCCACACGAGCAGATATGGGCTCATTTCTGCCAAAAATGAGGTCCTTGTTCCTAGGACATGAGGGCAGGGATGAGTGGCCCTCAACGCCTCCGCTTGAAGCTGCTTCACACGGTGCAGATGAACCTGTGCTGGGCAGGAAGTGGAAAGCAGATGGCCAACATCAGTGTGGGTGTCTGAAGCACCACTGAGGAATCCTCCCCACTCCCTACCTCAACAGCTACTTACATCATTTCTGTAGAGTAGAAGAGCTACTCCACCAGAAGGGATTCAAAATGCCTGGCAGCCTGATGATTAGAGTACTTATTAAAAATGCAATACTGCTTTTGATTCCTGTCCTAAAATCAAGCAGAGCTTAGATCTTAAGTTTGCTCTCCTGAATCCAAAAGCTCTGAGCATGATGCTGCAAGGAGCTCATGGGCAACTTGTGCCTCTTTACTTGGAGCTGTTCCATTTGATGCAAATACCTTTAAACCATCAGGCAGCCTATCAAAGCAAGCAGTTATGGTTTCACCCCTACAGCAGGACACCTATATTCCTGTTTACCAGACATACCATTTGATTAAACACCATGCCAGATCAGGTCAAGAAGAGTCTTAAAACAGGACAAGATGTTCTTATTAAGTTGCTCTAAGACACAAAACCTTCAGCTGTCCATTCTGGTTGACCAAACCAGAAACTACACCTAATGTCCCAGCAGTTCCCAGACTGAGGAAAGGTCATTCTCCTCCATTGCTCCTCCCACCAGCAACATCCCTGGAGGTAGTTAGAAGGTGTATCCTGCAGAGGTGCACTGCTGCACACAAGTGTATCACTCCAATAGCTACCCAGCTGCATATTGGTGCCTAAAGAGCTGCACTGGGATCACTCTTATCAAAGGGAAATGAGATGAGAGCATTAGCACAGCACTAATACATCCTTCCACCTTAGCTGATGGCAGGTGAGCAAATGCAGATTGCGAGCGCTGCTTTCGGACTGATGTGTCCTGTGAAAGTCACAGCCTGGAGATTTCATGCCTTTTGGAAGCTCTGCCTGTGCGAGGTGAAGACTGTGCCACCACACAACTGGCAGCGTACACTGCTGCACAGGCAAGCCGGCTTCACCGCTCTTGGTAAAGACAATGCTGCCCTTAGACAGTTCAGTTCCCTCTGCTATATATGTAACTCCCTGGTGCATGTTTTAGACCTCCCCTCAGTGCCTGAACCAGGGGCCAGGAGTCTGTTAAGGCCACAATTAAAATGACAAACTCTGGTATTTTTCATGTTATAGAAGAACTCTTGAATTCCTGACAGACAAGCGGTAGGAGCAGCAGGGCTGGTGGGAGAGGTAATGTTTCCTACTAGGTCCTCTGGGAAAACAGAGCAGCTTTCAGGAATTCATTTGCCATTAAAGGACTGCTGGAAAAAAAAAAAAAATCATGTGTGTTTTCTTGCAGGTGTATCATTTGGTCTAACAGGAGATAACACCTCCCAAAACACCTGCCTCCCCCAGCGCTACTTAAACAGCCTCCACTACTCAGCTCCAGCACTGGAAATTCATGCTTTTAGCTTGGGATGTTACCAGGCTCAGGCTTTGTGTTTCAGGCAAAACAATAGATGTCAAATAATAATTACTCAAATCTCATCCCCTTTCCAGGTCACTCTACACCCCATCACCACCCCACAGAGATATTCCCCCGGACCCCTGCAGCCCTACTGCACTGCACAGTGGCAGAGATCATTTGGGGCTTATTTTACACCAAGCCTTCAAGATTTCGTGTATCACTCAACACCCCAACATGCACAGGGAAGTTTGTTCCCTGCAAAAGGATCTGGAGACCTAAATGGCTTTAAGGTCTGCTGCTAGCAGAGATGCCCAGCCTGCCTGGCCCTGCTTACATGCCTCAGGGCTTGCACCAGCTGCTGTCCCAGCCCCATCAGCTGAGAATGGAGGCAGGCGGGCAGCCTCTCTCACTGTGCATTGCCTCCTGGGATTCCCTAGCTTGGTTTCCAGCAGCACAGGGCAGAGGCAGAGCTGGACTCCAGATGCCTGTAACTGGGCCAGGGTGTTCACGCTGCCAGACCAGCATCAAAAACCCTCACTGGAATTAAGGATCAAAGACAGGAAGGGAATTTAGCGAGCACAAAAGTTCCCATTGACTCCTGCAATTGCTTCCACGTGCAAAGACCCCAGCCAACTCCCACCTGAATTATCTCATCTTTAGCAAAGCTACAGCTCTTCAGTGCTTCCACTTGCAGACAGATGCAAGCCTTACTGGCCCACACAAACCTTTTGCTCCCCTTTCCTCATATTGCCAGGCACTGCCATCACCAGGGCAGTTAACACCCAGCCTGCAAACCTGCCAACCACATGCAGCACGGTTGCTCCAAGCTGCTACAGGGGCTTTGCATAGAATTCCAGGAGGGATGCATTAAGAAATTTTAGTCCGGGCAGGGAGCAGCAGCAGGGACCAAACAAGGGTTGGAGAGCAGCAGATCTCCTCTGGTGGCTTCATGCAAGAGAGGCAAATTCTGCTGAGCTCAGCAGGCTGCAGAGATGGTGGCTCAGAGGCAGGAAGGGGATTATAAAGCTTCCTCTGTCTCTAGGTGAAATTTAGTTAAATTACATCAGAATAAGTAGGAAAAACATTACAATGAACTGCACCAGAATCTTCATGTCCAAGGATGCCCAGGGCACAAGAAAGGAAAATATTCATTAGAAATGGCTGCAGATTTTCTCTGAAGAACAGTTTTCTGACAGAAAATGACAATTTGGTCATACCAAAATTTCATGCTAGAATGGTCAAACTCATAAAAACTTAATTGAGGAAAAGTCACAATTTGTCTTATCATCAGGTTGAATGTGTTTGTTCTTATTTTGAAACCTCATTTACTGTCATTTTATTAAGACTCATGCCAAAAATAAATTCTAAAACCAAAATATTCTGATTTACCTCAAAACAAATTTGTTTCGTTGTAGTGGAAGATTCACATTTCAGCTTTCTAAATGTGGATTTTGACATTGCAAAACACTTTTGCATGGTGGGCAGTCCAGGTTCCGCCCTGACTTTGAACTGATACAAATACTTTTTGCCTAAGAGGGTTAGTAGGATGAGCTATTTCTATAGAATATTTGTAATACTTGTTTTAATTCCTAAGCTGATATAAACTGTAATTGTACCTCTCAATGAGAATCAGTGATGCTAAGGCTAGCTTGGGTGTGCTTTTACAGAAACATTTTCTCATTTGATAGTTCTGGTATTTGGTGAGTTTTTTGGCTGGTTAGTTGTTGGTTTTTTGTTTTTTGGTTTTTTTTAAAGTAGTGGCTACAAATCATGGGTAGATCCTGTTCTGAGAAGACTGGAAATCTGCTGGCAAAATCCCTCCATCTCCAGCAGACCCAGCTGGGGATGCAGAGTGTGACCTGTCCCCATGGATGGGTGGCACCGAGTCTCCTGACTTTTTCAAGCAGGAACATGCCATGAGAGCACTGAGGACTCAGTCTTCCAGCTGTTGCCAAAAACAGAGCAAAAACCTGCAGTGTTAATAGTAATAAAAATTAAGCAAAATACCTGAGGACCAGACTCACAACAGTATTTATGTATCTAAGTCCTACTGATTTCAAAGCAAGCCAGGAGCCAAATCCTTCATGGATCCAGGCTGAGGATATGATTTCTCACACCTACTATGTCTTCTCTGTTTTATTCCCTGTTTTTCATTTTTTCCACTCACTCCTGTCATCACACAGTTTATTTCATTCACCATCACCTTTGTCTCGTTCCCTTGGTACTCTCAAGGTATTTGTTTCATTTCCATTTTTCAGACATTAAAAGCATTTCTTTTGAATTCCGGTGCCTTCAGCACATGAAATCAGCTTTAGCTGCACTCAGAAAACACCAGCCTGATCTTGTTATATGCCTGTTCTTCATATAATATTAAGACAGAGGGGGAAACCTAGCTGCCTTTCAAATAACCCTGTTCATTAACTCCACTCCAAGTTCAAAAGCTGAATGCAGAGGACACAGCACCATGTCCAAACCCCGCTGCTCACACTTGCATCCCTTCTGGTCTCTGGGTTCCAGAGGTAGAAAGGAGTGGTGAAGTCTGCACTGAATTTTTTCTAGCACTATATTTTAAAAGTGGGCGTGGAGTGACCAACAAGAAGGATGGAGCCAGAGGCTTCCACAGCAGAGGAGACAGGGTGCGTCCATATCTTGACCAGGTGCTGCAGAGCCACAGCCTTGTCTCCACAGAAGAGATGCATTCTTGTGGACCTTGCTGGGACAAGGTAGGAAACGCTTGCCCCAGTTGGAGGCAATCATCCCACCTCGGGGATATGGCTCTTAATGCAGCTCAGCTCAAACTGCTGTTGAGACAGACCTAAGCCAGCCTCCTCTGCTTTGCCTGCAGCAATCCGGGAGCAGGCTTTGGATCTGGGTTTGGGTGACCTTATTTCACCTCCTTCCATTCCTCCTTAAAGACGCGGTGCATTTTCCCTAGTGTTACCCTCCTGAGGGGGGAATGGCAACCTGCAACTGAGGGCAGTAATTTATCATGCTAACCTGTCCCAATCAGGAAAAGTGTGTCTGCGACACTTGGCACAAAGCAACATACCATATGCATGCACACTCAGCAGCTTGCCCTATCTTGCAGAATAAATATATCCACCACCATCTCAAGAAGCTCATGTCATACAGCCAGGCTCTGCAGTGAATAAATCCCATGGATCCGTGCCCCAGGCAGAGCCAGGGATGGATCTCACCCCACTCCTTGTGGCTCACCACCGCAGGGACTCGCACACCAATCATCATAAGCAGTTTATAATCTGGGCAATGTAAACACCACCATGCTCAACCCACTCCCCGCTTTGTTCACCAGTGCTGAGTGCAAATTCCACAGTAATGCAAGCCACAGCGTGACTAAGACCCGACTTATCACGGCTCCAGGGAAGCAGACGACACCTATGTAATATATACAATAAACCCAGCCAGCTTTTGCGGGCTTTGCCATTCAGATTGCTCAGCACTGGTATTTCCCTTGTGTATGCACTAACAGACACAAGCCGCATAGCCCTTTGGTCCTTGCTTATCCCAGCAGCTTTACAGGTTGATTAGGATTTGGGGTATTTATTAGCCTTTATCCTAAAGAGAAAAAGCGCCCAACCAAAAAAACAAAACCCAAAATCATTAGACTGAGAACTATCAGTAGTGATTAACAAAGAGGAAAATAACAAATGAATTCCCAAAACACACGAGCCTGGAACAATATAGGGTAGCTCTGAAAAGAAAGCTTTTCATGAGCCTCAACACGGCATGGAGCCATTCCTCTGATACATCATTTCCCTTGTCTGACACACTAAACACCCCGATGTAAGGTCTATTTCCACTAACAACCAACAAACTTTTATCATTAAAAATAAAGCAGGATAACCTATTGTTAATATGGTCTGGGTGGAGAGCAGCAAGCAGACACTGCCAGGGCCACAGGGTCATGCCCACGTTCCCCCCAGGTGCTAATCCGAGCACACAGTTGCAGTTTCATGAACAGCTCCCACAGCACTTGGCACTGCTGCAGGTGGATTGGTGTTAGCTCCTCTCTCCCAACCAGGCAGACAACATAGAGAGACATTAATTACCTTTCCCAGGGTCACGTAACAAAGCCACTGGAAATGGGGAGAAGGAGTCTAGGGACACTTGACTCCTTTTCCTATATTTTTCCCACTAGATCAGAGTGCCTTATTCACTCGCCACATCCACTTGTGTCCTCCTGAGCTCACTCTCCTCTCTGGGAAAGACATGGGAGGGGAGCCCTGCTCTGCAAAGCACTTAAGCACATGCTCAGAGTTGAGCTTGTGCTCAAGGGCTTAACAGGGAGATACTGAAGGAGTTTTTCAAGTGCAAAGGTTTCCCAGAATAATAATGAGATAAAGGCTAATGCAGTATACAACCACTGGAGAGTCTGTGAGGTATCACACACCCTAAGAGCAATAAGGGTCTGCTGAGCTCCCGTGTACCTTCCCTCCCTGGGCACATGGGTGAAGCTGTCCAGGCACTGGAGAGCTCATCCGCTCCAGCTGGAGCCTTCAAACCAGACAAAGATCAATATCCCCCAGCCTGGATCCTGCACCCATCTCCAAGCTCCCTCTACTGTTCCCAAATGCATGTTACAGTCCCTGATTGTTACAAGCAAGACCACAGCACAAATTACTTCCTACTGCCACCAGAAGATACTTCCACCTAGGTGGGTCTATCAGCAAGATCAGTGGCAGCTGCACCAGGAGCAGGAAACAGAATAGCAAGTAACTTTGGAGGCTTTACTAGGGATGAAGGTGATGAAGTGTGAAAAAGCAGAAACACTTGGGATGAAATAAAGGGGGAGAGGAGGAAATCACCCTGCTGCAAAGGGGTCAGATGTTCTGCTGAAAAGCAGGGAAAGCAACCACATTAAATAAGTGTGTGAGCTGCAGATAACTGTCTCACTCAGGGTGCCTCTGTCTCTCTGCTTCCCCCAGGGCACTGCCCAATTTCTCTCATGATAATGTTACCATCCACAAAACCTCCAGCAAACCAGGGCATCTCTCAGAGTTAGCATGAACTCCAGTTCTTCTCCTGCAGGTCCTTGATCTCACACCCATCTCAGTGACTTGCACTGACCAGCATGTCCCTGGTTCAGAGGCAGAACAGAGGAGGGTGACCAACGCTGCTGTCAGTCTCCCATGTGATGAGCAGTGCTCTCAGCTTGCCTCTGCCCTGGCCACCTCAACGCATGGCCATGCTTGGCTTTCTACTGGCCATGGGGGAAGACACCACAAACCCCAGAAGATCAGCAGATTCTGGCCTGACTAATAGCAGGAGCAACAATAACCTTCCACGGTCCACTGCAGCCTTTGGCAAAGACATAGCAGAAAGTGAGTTATATCAGAATATCCTAAATTCCTGTGGTTTTCCAGACTCTTCAGAGTTGATTTCATGCAAACTCAATCCAAATGATACTCATTGTCGCAAAGCAGTTTACAATCTACCAGACACTTGGACCAGCATCATAAATTTCTATCTGTTTTTTAAGAGGAAATGAAAGAATGCAGTAGCTTAAATAGCTTAAATACAAATAGATGTTTACTTGGATCATTTGTCCTCCGAGTGGGTTGCAACTGCATCTTCGTATGTGGAGTGGCACAAAAGGAAGCCACAGGTTCTTATTACTGAGGAGACTAAAGACAGCACACCCCTGCTGCTCAGCATCCCCCAGCTACTCAGGCTTCTACCAACATTTGCCTGAGCTGGTAAAAGATTCATCTCAATCTCTGGAGGATTCTTCTGGTAACTGCTGCAGATCCACCTTGGGATGACAGAGCAAAATGAGCAGAAAACCGATCTTGTCACTGCTTTTATTTTTTTCCTATTGGAAAGACATAATTTCAGGATTAGGATATCAGAATCAAAGCTAAGGACGATCTGGCTCCTTACACAGAGATTTTTTTAAACCCATTTTCAGCTGACAACATTAAAGCTGTTGCCCATAGATTTATTGGTGAAATTTATGAGGCAGTGAGGAAAGCCACCAAAAGAGGAGCAAGCAGAATCAATTCCAAGTCTCAGGACAAGAAACACGTTTCAGTGGGATTCAAAGGTGTTAAATTCACTAAGCTAGAGAGAAAGAAGCACTAAATAAATACCTATACCCTCTAATCCCTAAGATACTTTGTCTGGAGGACACCAAGCACTGTGCCGCAAAGTAGAAGCAATAACTCCTAAAGGACAACCAAGATCTGTTACCAGACAGACAAGAAATGAGAAAGAAAGCAAGAAAGAAGCATGACGAGTTAAACAAATACAAAAATACATATCATAGCATTTATAAGGGGAAAAATAGGAAGAACAGTTTTCCTTGACTGGAGCTTTATTTACAAGTGACCCTAATGAAGGAGGCTGTTGCCCAAGTCCCCCAGGGTGATGGTTATGCTGCCTGCAGGAGTGGGGCTGGGGATCGCAGCCATCACACCCACCCCACTGCCTCCTCAGCACACCTATAAGGTGTCCAGCACATCCCCAGCTGCCTGCACAGCACCAGCCTCTCTGAAAGGAACCTGCTGGCTTTTCAGCTTGACCTTCTCCATGTGCTACTGGGAGAGTTTAAGGTACCTGGAGGAAGACTTGGCTGGGCCTGCACAGCCACAACTGGCCTGCCCTGTCCTCATCAGTGCTATTCATCCCCATCACCATGTCCCAGTATTCAACAACCCACCCATACTTAACAGGGTTACATGCCCTAACATGGACCACACAAGCTTTTTTGGTTTAGACATGGCACCAAAGGGGCCTTCCTCGAAGTCCATCTCCAAAGCAGGAATGACAAATGCATGAAGCATCCTATGTCCAAATGTGAAGGAAAGGGCAGTGGTTGCCACCACCTTTGCCTAAACCTCCCTCCCTTTGTCCAGCAGCTGACTCTGGAGGGAATGTCCTCCTACAACTGTGACGAGGAATACACTCGCCCCAGTCCTCCCACAGCCATCTGAGAGGTAAACCTCTGCCTTCAAATTTGCCTTGGCAGGGCCACAGACCAATGACAAAGAGAAAAGAGAGGAACAAGACTCCAAAATTGTTTCCAAGTCCAAGAGGCATATTTCCAGTTTCTCAGATTTTATCTTACACATCTTTTTTTGTTTTTTGTTTTTTTTTACATCAGTACCTTGTCATTCAGCACCTGGGGAAAATAGGAAGTTTATTCTTTATTCTGAGTCATTTCTCTCTTCAGCACAAGCAAAGAGCTCAGTGAGACCTGGTCTGCTGGATATACTGAGCTACAGACAGACAGTGCTTCCTCTGCAAAGGCCTCCTCCTCCTGAAAATCCATTTATAATTTCCTAAAAAGAATCATTTGCTAAAGAAAAAAAGAAATCTGAGGTTGCAGTGAGAGTTCCAGGATTATCAGAAAGGCAGTGAAGGGCCAGGGCAGACTCACTGCTCCAGGTGGAGAATGTGAGGACTGACCAAACATTACCTGAGCCACCAAGTGCACATTATCAAGGAAACCACACCACCATTGCTTTGATAATCCAAACTATTTACCCTAGTCCATGAGAACAGAGCACTGATGGGAGAAGCTGGCAGGAGGCAGAGTTGGGGCCAAGTGAGAAATAAGAACCAGAACACCTGGCTGCAGAAATGGTCTAAAACATCTGAAAATAATTAGCTTCTCAGCATACTTTGTTTATCCCTTGCAGCAGGAATTAATGAAAATGGATCTGTATTTAACCAGCAACTTGGAGCCTTTAATACAGAAATATTTTCAAGCTGGTAAGGGGAAGCATAGCTCCAAATTTCCGCCAAGTTCTCAGGGGCTGGATTAACAGAGCAATAAAAACAAACAAACAAAAAAATTAACTTGGAACATGAAATCAAGAGAATTTATGGGAACTTTTTTTAAGGTTCAGCTCAATTTTGGTTTCAGCAATGGGCAATGCAGAGAGGTTATTGCTTCTGGCTCAACCCTCACATGAAAAATAACCCATGAGATCACAGCCTGGCAGGGTGGCTGAGAGCAGGGGTGGCTGAGCAGAGCTGGAGACAAGGAGGGATGGCCAGTGATGAACAGAGACTGTGACAGAGGCTGTACTGGACTCACTCAGCCCTGCTTGATGGGACCAGATGCACTAAACCTCATACGCAAAGAGATCACAATGATGAGGGACATCACAGACAGACAAGCAGAGCACAGCTTTCTCTTGCAGCACCATGCTGGTCCTGTGGGATTTGCACCTGGCAGCATGTAAAGCTCAAATTCATTTTGGAAATGCTTCCAGCAGTTCTCCAAACCAGTCTGAATCCTTCAACTGCTTTCCCTTCTCATTGTCTGCACTTATCAGAAGGGATTTGCTCACAGCTACCCTACAAAAGCATTCTTCAAGTGAACCCTCAAATCCTAGGAAACCGTCTGTTGAAGATCCTCCAATATCCACCAGCAAGGCATACCTCACCAGAGCATCCCCATCCTCCTCTGGAGAAAGCTGGCTGGGAAAGGAGCACTGAAACTACAGTTGAGGTTAAAAACCCCAACAAGGAGAAAGGAAAGATCAGGGGAAAATTAATAGGGAGGAATTAGTTTCTTTAGCAATTTCAACTCCATCAGACTGAAGGTTTAGGATGCTCTCAGGGGAGGTAAGATTCTTGTCTCAAGGCAAACTGGCCTACTCACTCTATTTATAGATGAGAGGCAGCATTTTAGCCCTGCTGTGGCTCAGCAGAGTCCACTTAGTTGCTCTGCACATTATGCAAGTGTTCCAGAGCCAGGCTGGTCCCCTGGCCCAGCTCCACTTGTGGGTAGCTACCAGGAGCATGAGGAGGTGTCCCATCCAGGGCAGGAGCACACATCCAGCATGGGGATGGCAGAGCCGAGTCCCCACAGCATCATGCTGCAAAGTGGGGTTAATGGTGAGAAAGACTGAAGTACAAGACATCTTTCTCCTCCACTGGCATAAATTGGGCTTGGAAAAGCAATATGGTACAGAGAACAGGGAGCCCCAGCTTGCCCTAAACCCCTCAGCTGGAAAGCATGGGGAACTGCAAGCAAAAGAAGGCAGAAAATAGGACTACTTGAAACCTCCTACATTGAAGGGAACAGCAACAAATTCTGGTCTCTGGCCTAAATACCACTGGCTGACTCTTTACCATGGGGCTGCTTGGGGACAGGATGGGGCTGTCTCCTCCTCCCCAGTTGGCTGATATCTAGCTAGAAAAGCAGAGGCTGCTGCAAACAGGGCTCCGGCCTTCAAAGTGGTGTCTGTGCTTTTGAGTCCAAAACACCCTTTTTGGTCACAAGACACAACTTTCCACACAAGGCAGATGTCAAGTAGTTACCGTGACGCAGCCAAGATAATTAATCCTCATCTTCCTTCTCCATATATTTCCAGAGCAAATTTAGCCTTCTCTTTGCAAGTCACCTATATCAGCTATTAACAATAAGGGTAACTAATGAAGCCATCAATGGGAATTTAATCCTGGTCTTTTAGGACAAGGTCACAGGCATTTGTAGGGATAAGTCTCAGGAATCCAGCCTGCTCTCCATTCAGCCAGCCAGCATGAGAAGGTCACATTTAACAACAAAATCTTATAAATCTCATGCTAGTGGAAGTCCTCAAGACTGAAGATCTGTGCTCTTATAAGAAAACCCCAAACCTAGGTACAGTATACATAAATAAACACTGAGCCCTTCCTTACATCTATCAGCACTGCCCTTGGGAGCTTGCCATGAGAGCAGTTGGGAATGGGATCAAACCGAAGGGGAAGGGCCATGAGGATAAGCTGGTGCCCAGCAGTAAAACAGGAACAGCCTATCTTTCCACAGCATCTGCCACCTTGCCTGGCACAAGAGACTGAAATAAAGTCACCAGAGAAAAACATATAAATCTCAACAGGATAAATTAGCAGCCAGAGTGAACTCCTGCAGAGACAGGGGCACTTAACGCACCAAGCAGCGGTTAGAGCTGGGCTTGCTAAACACAACACAGTATAATGCTTTCTAGGGATAATTCACCAAGACCCAGCCATTTCCCAGACATCTCTCATCACTACCCCAGTGTGCCTCGTTACTTATTTATCATCCTCGCTTAATATTAACCTTTGAGAAGCTGGTTAATCCAAATGCCACAAGAGTTTATCCTGCAATAATCATAGTCTTTGGGCCAGAGGGGACAATTAAGGCACATCACTCGGGATCTTGTTGTTAATCTTCTTGTTGTTGACCTTCAGCACAAATGGAGCAAGAATCATCATTGCATCAAGTAACACCTGCAGAGACACCTTAAGATTTACCTTCTAGACATGGCCCCAGCTAAATTTGTCCAACATCACCACAGTGAGTCCTGTGGCATGGGATGCCAAGAAGCAAGAGGGCAGTCATGCTTGCTTAGGCTGAGTGATGCATCCCCATGCAACACCACACTATGCCACAATATCCAGCGTGGCTCCAGAGTAAAAACACCATCAGCACACGAGCACAACCCTTTGCCTGAACCAGCCACCTTTGCTGGGAGCAGGGGCGTCTCAGCCAGGGCAGAGTGATCCCCACTGGTCACACCCAGGCTATTGCCTCTGGAGGGTGTTGCACTGGTGCAGTCATATACTGCTCACACCATGCCAGCTTGTGTCCCTCTGGCATGGCATCACATCCCACCCCACAATGTCAAAACATCCCCTCTCTGGTGCCTTGGGCTGTGCTTCCAGACCCTCCAGCTGAACAAACAGCCCAATGCTTCCTACACATAGTTAGCCTAATTAAAGGGGAAAATGTGCTATGCTGCTGCTCACTACAGGCACTCAAAGATAGAAACATCACACAGTTCCATGGGAGACCCCCTGCCATCAGCTGGTCTGATGCAGCAGGAGAGAAGGAGAGGCTGCAGCAAAGGGAACAGCTGGATCAAACACAAATAACCCGAGGCACCAAGGGACTGACCCAGACTGCAATGGAACCAGCAATTAACACATTGCCTTCATTATTCTTCATTAAACTAATCTTCCAATGGTTACTAGAGACAGTGAAACTAGCTTTTAGTCCTTTCTGAAAGCCAAGAATCGGTTGAAGTAGGTGTCAGGCTGGCATTTCAGGCTGCCACAGAAGGAAGCAGTGGTCTGGGGTTTGCCAAGCTGCATAGGTTGCATGTCCTCATAGCAAACCCACAGGCAGGCTGGTGCGTACAATGGGTTGCAGGAAGATGCCCGGGAATTGCACAAAAGCATGGGTAGGCTGCAGCAGCCCAGCTGGAGCTCTGCTGTTTTGCCTCTGGCCTTGGGGCGGGAGATTCAAAGAAAATGCACGAGCCATCAGCTCTGGGTGTAGGAAGGGATACAGATGGCGGAGGCTGACACTTCAGGGAGGAATGTGGGATCTTAGCAGGTTCCTGCAATATTACCTTTGTCTGTCTAACAAGAACTGGGTGAGGGCTGAGCATGTCCCAAAACAAAAGCTCTTAATGAGAGTGCTAGCAAAGTCAGGGAAAGCTCTAAGTACCAGGTAAAGACTGAAAAGAAAATGAGGTCCCTAGTTTGCAAACACATCTGCATACCAAGATAAGAGTCACAGGTCAAATTTTAATATTTGACAGTTCATTGCCTCTGTTTGTGTCATGCTCTGTCACAGCAACACAATGAATATGGCATCAGTCCTCGCATGTGGATGACACCAAGTGACAGCCAGACATTATTTACCATCCCTCAGAGTGCAAAATCCACTATTGACTTCAGGGCAGAGAGGAAGAAGAAAATCTGACAGCAGTTCAATGATTTGGTGCAAGGGGCTCCATGCACAGGCTCCAAGAGGCATTTAGCCAGTGTGTGCCTCTATTTCCCAACGGGTACAAACAGGGATTAGCAATAGCACTTGTCCAACTTCCAGGATCTCTTGCAAGGCTGAGTTAGTATCTTCAGATATTCCAGTAAAGGAAGTTAAAACCATGCAGCATTGTTCAATTAACACTTGAATATATTTGCTATGTAGCTACAGTGTCCTAAGAAGAGCTATTCTGTAGGAAACAAAGCTATCCTTCTCCATGACTAGAGAGAAATGACCCTCTGTTGGAAGGTGGGATGTAGCAAAGCAGCACTGTCAGTGTCTGTCCTTGCTCCCCCTCCTTCCTACACAAGGGCAATAGCTTTTAATGTGAAAAATTAATAGAACAATGCTGAATATAAAGGATAATGCCAAGTACATTGTCTATAAGATACTGGCAATGGAGCTGCCTTCTCAGCAGCGCCCTGAGTTGCTCCAACAAGAAATATCCAGATAGCCACTGCATCAGTGTTATCCTCCTGTGGATTAAACACACCTTGGGTAGAAGGCAACATAACTGCCACTTCCCTCTGGGAAAGCTGAATGCAGGTCAGCTGGCACAGCCCAGGAAAAGTTTTCTCCATCTGTCCCCTTACCCCCTTTTCCCTAGGCTTGCTCAAGTGTTTTTCCACTGGGTAGGCAGAAAATGTTCACACACAAACATGGGCTGCACTGGCTGGTCAAAGCTATGGTGAAAGAGTCTGGCTGTCTCATGGTTAAAGGAGGAACAGACTACCAAGAAAACCAGGGAAACAGCAAAACACACCATTTCTTTTTTGTTCTCTTGAAGATCAGCTGCTTTGGGTGAGGACATGACAGTTTCCCCAAAGCTCTAAATGAACTTGATTCCTTTTAGATGTTGAAAGAGAGGTTATCCCCAGAGACCCTTTGAACCCATTTTTTTTCAGGCCAGTCAAGTGGTACCTGCACACCATCTCGGTCCTAGCATGTCTGCTGGCAGCACATGCCTGGCAGGGTTGGGGAAGAGCATTTGCCAGTAAGACTGTGCCAATAATTAGGCTGTTTCTTACAGTCCCCTCTGTCTGAGAGTTACCATACAAACCAGCTTCTGACCAAGACAACTCAGTTTGTGATTCTTCCCTCCTCGTTTCAGGGGTTTTAAACTTAAATCACTTCCAGCCTGCTCTCAGGGACTTTATTCACGATCGTTTACTAGGTGGTGCTAATGAGCTCAGCATCATACATAATATCCTTGTATGTTCCTGCTATCCATAATAACCCCTACAAACCTCAGGACTCCACTAGCAAAGAGATCAGAAAAGCTTCAACTCCAAAAGCAAAGCTTTCCTTGGTCTCCATGCCCTACCTAATGTTGCCTGGTAATGTCGCCTTTTCTGCAATGGGTTACACATGCACAGAGGGTACCATGCTTATCCAGCAACCAGAAGAGCCAGGAGGACGCTATGTTCCCCAGAGGCCACCAGATCCAGGACCAACATCCAAGGTTACCAAGCAGTGTCTCTTGGGAACACAGGTTAGACACAGATCCTGTTCCCTTCCAGAAAACCCAATTATTCACCTAATGGGCAACTTGCTGCCATCTGGACATTCAGAGCTTGACCTGTGATATGCCAGACATCCCAATGAAGTCAGTATTTGGCACCAACAGGGTGCTACCACTGCCTGGCACTAGCGGAGAAGTGGATGCTGACAAGCATGACAGCACAAATTGAATAAGCGTCAGAGCTTTAGGATGGATATTCTCAGGCTGCTTAGCAAGCGCTCATCCTCTTCCCTTCAAGATGAATGTAGTTTG
This sequence comes from Scopus umbretta, assembly GCA_013400535.1. NCBI lineage: Eukaryota > Metazoa > Chordata > Aves > Pelecaniformes > Scopidae > Scopus > Scopus umbretta. Next base: position 41,555 of record VZTL01061713.1, on the reverse strand, counting down.
AGATACAGGTGTCGGGCCGAGCAGAACGTGGGAGGGCAGCCTATATTCTGCTCCTTTTTCTCCAGAGTTAGCATCAGCTCCTAACTTTCATGTGCAACCAATTTACCCTGCTAAATGTCATTTTGCAATCCTGCAGGCTGAACAGATCCCAAAACTTTTGGCCCTGAGTAGTTCTCTGGGAAAGTCAGTCCTTGGCACTCATGCAGTATTTTCACCAGCAACAGAGCACCTTAAGGTTGTTCCAGCAAAGATCAAGTCTACTTCAGAATCAGGTGTTAATCACTGAAAATATAAAGGAAAGGAGATGGCTGTGAGAGCACCGCTGTCAACAAATCCTCCCCTCCTTTGGCTGCTTGAATTATACGTGGAAGATCTCAATCAGGATTCACTGCAAAGAATCAGGACTCTGAATCAAAACTCCCTGCCCAGGCCCAGAAATCAAGCACAGAAGCACTGCTCTAATAAAGGAACACAAAACATGCTGCTGATTTGATTTTGTTAGCTCTCAGAGAAGTACAGAGTCCCACTAACCTCCTTCCCTTTCAGTAGCTGACTGATGACAACATGCATCCATATGAAGGTGTGCTAATATAAAGACTGTAGAGAGGCACAAAAGTTATGGGAATTTAATTATCCTGCTTTTTGACACCAAGCTGGAGCTGAGGACTTGGCAAAGGATGCGAATGAGTGTGTGCTTGCAAGCTGGGATGACTGAGCCTGGTGCCAGTAACCATGTGGATGAGCGAGTACATCTGAGTGAACAAGTGGGCTAGAGACATGCGTGCTACAACAGCAGCACTATGCATACCTAGCTGCTCCGCGCTAATCTTTCATCCTAAATTCAACACAGGCTCATTTTCAAGTTATGAATAGCAAAGGACCCACAATCATACTCAAGCAGGAAAAAAAAAAAAAAAAAAAAAAAAAAAAAAGAAAATCAGATATGGGAAAGGAGGACCAGGGAACAGGAAGCCAAACACAGAACTATTTCCAGGAGGAATAACAGCCATATGGAAAAAGTTACCAAGATGATGAATTCTGCCTTCAATATGTTCAAGAAAGAAACTACATCAGACCCAGTCTGGGGGTGGCCAGATCCTTCAAGAGGGGAAAAAAAAACCTGCCACCCCAGCTTGAACTTGAACATTTGGTGTTTCATTTGCATCTTGGAATGAGGCAACTGTTATCATTCAAACTTTGCATTCTCCTCTTGGATCTCTGCCTTCCCGGGTCACATTTGTGGCTCTCACATAACCAGGAATCCCCCCGCTACAATATGCTTCTCCTGGCTCAGCCCTGAAACCAAATTCCAGAGCAGCTGACATGGAAATTTACCATCAAACTACTATTAAATTTTACCTCAGGCTGCAAAAACTGGTTTATGTGCTCTGCATAAAAAATGTAAATATGCACTCATCTCACGTGCTCTGTGGCATGCTGCCACAGAGCTTCACACTGCAGTCTCCTCAGATTTCAGGAGTGTAGGGATGGTAATTGAAGCCCCAACCCTACAAGCCTGCAACTCCCTGCATATGGCTGGAGACTTGCTGGCTGCATTGCAAATTGCAAAAATCCACCTGAACAAGCCAAGACTATTTTCAACCATTAATTAATTTAGCTTTATGATCCCCATCTCACCCAGGTCTCTCCCTCGGACTGCCATATCCAGTTTCATTACCCCACTTGAAGGACTAGGGGAAAGCAAAGTACAGCAAAGCCATGGAGGGTTTGCACGAAGACAAATCAGGGCAGAGTAACCCAGCAGCACACCAGCTGCCCATGCACACTCTTATTTCTCTCTCTCCAATGCACAGAGGTGCCCTCTGAGGCAATTCCACTATGTGGAACTGCCCCATGGAGATGTTTCTCTCTGATGCCCAATCTTCTAACGCAGTACCTCATTCAAGTACTGAAAGTTAACTGGGATGAATCCAGGATTTTTTCCAATTAATGGCAATTTCTTTTTCTACTTTGCATCCCAACTTCATCTTCTGTCTTCCTTTCCATGCAAATCACCACCCACTTGCCTCCAAGGGTGGACAGCCTTTGCCAATACAAGTATCCAGCAGAGAATTAAAGCTAGAAAGTATTAACCATTGTTGGGTTTTTTCCATCACCATCAAGCTCAAAATCCTCTTCTATTCAAGCTGCAAGTGGGCTGATGTATATCTTATGCAGACGTCTGTGTTCAAGGGATGAAAACAACAGCAACAAAATCCTCTTTTGGCTAATAAACAGAAAGTAATTGCAGTTTGTTTCTTTGCTGCAGAAAGAACTGTGCTATTGGCCAAGAGTACCTAATTTGTATCAGCAACTTGTATCATTAGCTTTAGATTCTCCTGCTGAACTCTACCCACAGTGTAACCACATCTCCCTTGGCCACCTGTTTTGTCCACCCCACACCTAGATAATGATGGCAGAGATTGTTATTCTTTCCCATTCCTTAGTACATGACACAATACAATGGGATCAAGCTTCTTTTTTCTAATTCCTGCTCACTACATAACACAAACAAATAAGCATAATTAGACATTCTCCTGTGCAGCAAGCAATAGTCACAACTGTGTGTTGGACTGAGCCCCATGTATGAAATGTAAGGGAAGTTATTTTGCCCAAGATGCAGAAGTGATTCAGCAGCGATGAGGAATCCAAAGAGATTTTGCCATAAGCAGGTTTAAACAACTACTTCTTCCTTTCTCCTCTATAAAGCAACCCGCTGATTAATTCGGAAGCAAGGTAAAAAATAAACAGTGATTATGTGCATAGGGGTGATGATTCAGCCAAAGCAGCAGATCAGCATTTGAGTAACAGGCTACAAACATGTGCTTTATTTTCTCAATGGTGATTCTCCAGTGAGCAATGGAACAAGATGTCTTATACAGCCACCAGGCAACAGCATGGTCCCAGTGTCAAGAGCTAATCACATGACCATCAACCCAAAGGACTGACATGAAAGCTTGAAATAAAAAAATCATCCCCATAGGAGATCACACACTCTAGGAGCAACTGTTTACATCCAGGCAGCAGTAAACATTTCAACTAGCAATAGCATGGTAGTGCCTACAAGAATGTGCTGTGTCAAAAAGATCTTCTGGAAAAGGGAAAATGTATTGGAGCACCTTCAAAACAGCTACTTTTTGCCTGCATAACCAAGCTCGGGAAAATGTAAATGGGTAATGCAAGAAAAACATTCTGGGGAACATTCTCCTATAAAGCCATAAAACCCTGAGCCACAGAGGGGAAGAAGGAAGAAGGAAAGCATTTGTGCTTCTGTTTTACACCTTGTATTTTCATTTTGCCTCATCACAACCCTGACTTGATCATGTCTGTTACTTAGATAAAGAGAAGATGGAAATGCTTTCTGTTACATCAACAGAGAACAGCATGAAAGATAACTGCAAAGGCAGCGAGCCAGCTCCAAGGTAGCTGTAGGTCAATGTTGCTCTGCAGCAGTCAACAAAACTGCATGGACTTGCAAAGAGTGAGATTTTGACCTCCTCAGATCTGCAATCGGAGTGATCTGTACTTAAAGCAGTTAGCTTGCAAGCCCATAATATTCCTTTCAAATGCAATTACCTGTATGTGGTTGGGGAAAGAGACAAAGGCCGCATCTGTAGCTGGTCTTTTGAGACTGTTGCTGGGCAGCTGTGAGTTGTACAAGGACATCACTAGAGTTGAAGGCATGTGAGGATGAGTCTGGTAAATTCATCTCCGTGTCCATGGCTTGTTCCCTACCTGAGCATACCTGGCACATTCAGCAGCACAGCCTGGCAGACCCACTTTGCCTGCTTAAAACTCACCTGCCACCAACACACCAGCTGTCTTCTAATAACACTTGCAAGGTTTATTATATTGACAGCAACCAAGTGGTTAAGTAATCTAAGAAATATATCCACTCTACTTAAGCAAAGCAAAGCAGCGAGGGGGCTCCATGGTGTTGACAACTCTAACAGCAAATTAAGAAGCTAAAATAAAATGCACCATCAAGCAAGCAGCTGGAGTGAGGCCAGAAATCAGAAATAGATGTAAAGAAAACTGTATCAAGAAATCAGCTCCAAGCAGGCTCATTGAGCTCAATTGCTAGAAATTAGAAAAGGAAATGGAAAAATTTATATTGTAAGGACACAATGCGTTATATGGCATCAATAATGGCTGCTCTGTTTATTGTCTCTCTTCTAATCATATTTTTATAGCATAGGATTTGCAATACCAGATTGGAATAATATTGATACAGGAGGACAGCCTGCCACTTCCAGGCAGAAATTCACAGCTTACATTTAAGACATCGCACTAGAAGTGAAATTCAGTGGCTGGGGTCTGTGCCCGTAACCTTGCTGACTTTGCCATGTGCTCGCATCTCAGCACTCAGGCCCACTCACAAGCCAGAGAGTTTTCCAAAAGAGTTCCAAAAAAGATTCTTCTTCTAGACTTTGAGCCAGTACAGTCCTGCTTTGAAACTCTACTCTGCAGCCAAGAGCACTAAGAGCGAAGAGACATTTATTTAAAAAGAAAAGAAAAACAAACAAGAAACTCATGGGCAGCCATACAAGTTCAAACAAAACAGCAGGAAGGGAAAACTACAGAAAGTTTGAGCAGCCACAGTTATAAGAGCTGGCAACACTGCAAACAGTGAGCAAACAGATACAGAGTACCAATGCCCACACCGAAGAGGTTTGGGTTCATATTATCCAGAAGCATTCAGACCTCCAAACACAGCTCACAACAGCTTCAACTCCCTGCCCGTGGTGCCAGCTCAGGGCTCTCCTTTCTTAGGACCTCTCCTGAGCCTACCCTTCTCCTCCCTCCTCCTCTGAGCCTCTGGACCAGGGAAAATCACTTGCTTTCTCAGCAAGAGAGTCATAAGAGCAACCTGTAATGATGATTACACTTCATGAGCTCTAGAAGAGGGGAATGGAGTAGGCACAGATGGACAGGTGCACCCTTCGCTGGGTTAAAAACTGGCTGGCTGGCCGTGCCCAGAGNGTTGGTCTCTTTGCCCAAGTAACTAGTGATAGGACAAGAGGTAATGGCCTCAAGTTGCGCCACGGGAGGTTTAGGTTGGATATTAGGAAAAATTTCTTGACTGCAAGAGTGGTGAGGCATTGGAACCGGCTGCCCAGGGAGGTGGTGGAGTCCCCATCCCTGGAGGTGTTCAAAAAAACATGTGGATGTGACACTCCAGGACACGGTTTAGTAGGCATGGAGGTGTTGAGTTGATGGTTGGACTAGATGATCTCAGAGGTCTTTTCCAACCTTAATAATTCTATGATTCTATGATTCTTCAGTCTGTTGATTGAGATCACATTCTTCCAACAAATTTCATCCATTTCTCTGAACTGCACTTGGAGGCCTCCAGTGCACTCAGCAGCCATCTAAAAAGCCTACAAAATAACTCTGTCCTCCAAGGATGTTTAGTCTCACATTATGTATTTGTTTAAGTGAGTTTTATTGTACTGACATTCCCTATCCCTAAGGAAGGGCAAGGCCAAAGATATCACCTAATGCTTTTGGGCTGTGCAGGTCCACATGCAGCAGTCCAGCACATGTATACCTGCAAGTCCCCAGCATCCCGGGTAGTTCAGGGGCTACTGCAGCCTGGCAGGCATTTGTCCAGCCCACAAGCTGCTGGTCCAAGTCCAGCCCAGAGCAGCAGGGATGCAGAACAATCATCTGACAGCTGGCTGGTGGGTTGCATGAAGCAAGTAGGTTTGATCCAGGTCTTGGTGGGCAGGTATCCATGTGTCTCAGATCCACTAGCTGCGAGGAGAAGCCTGGGTGGATGCCAGGCACCAGCAGGATGGGATCCTCTGAGGTCTGCTGGCAGGAAGGTACATGGGCACCTGCCCCATGATCAGACACTGTGCTTCAAGTCTGGCACCTTGTACTGAGAAAGCCACAGCTTTGCATCCCCTTTGGGAGATGCAGTTTCTCCATTGCATCCCTTTTCCTTGCTCACCAGGCTCCTAAGACACCCAAGCTGCACAGCAAAGAGCCCCAAAGACACAGCTATCCCAGCTTCCTTCCCATGCATTGTTCGGGAAGTTGGTGGAGGGCTCTCAAGCAAAGCAAGCAGCTGGGGCTTACATGACTGTTTTTCTTAAGCAAAAGGAGATTTTTTTTTTCCCAGGAAGACCATAGCATGGAAGAGAAAGCAAGAAGGTGGCGTCGGCCTGAAGCACTGAGGAAGGCATCAGGGTCCATCAGGAACAGGAGAGAAACTGTCAAGGAGAAGGGGGCGATGAACACGCCAGCAAGGGAGACCATGAGCAGGGGTGGGTGCTGGAGATGCTGGGAAAAACTGCTGAAGGGGTGGAGTAATGTAAAAACATTTAAGCAGGAAGGGATTCTGGGTGTACAACTTGGGACTTATAAATCAGCCCTGATTTTCACATGGGAAAGGGACGTAAGTGCCTTTGGACAATCAACTTGGGGCACAAAAATTGCAGTCTGCCCAGGACAGATTCCTCTGACAACACCAAGGGTGAACAGAGCTTCAGAGGGAGAGACAAGAGGGTGTCAAGCACAGAGGAGAGGCAGGTGAGTCCATCTAACAAAATCAAAAGCAGCTTTGCACTCAGTCCCAAGAGGCACCTAGGGGTGGGCAATGTGGGACAGTGGGATTTTATCCATACCCAACAGAAAGCCTTATCAGCTTGACCAGCTCCCTGCATAGAGTGGGCACCTCTGTGCAGGAAACTAGAGTTTTGATGCTTGCAGCAGCACAGGATGACAGCATCGCTCCTGAGTGGGTGGTGCAGCCTCATCCTTTATGAATGAAAATTTAAAAAAAAAAAAAAAAAAAACCAAAACACAAAAACACCAAGAAAGAATCACACCACCCACTAGCAGGTATGCTATAAATACCATGGCAGGGGGTGTCTGCAGAGGAACTGGAGGTACTGACTTCATGGCATACTTACAGAGCCACATATGCAATTTAATTACCATGTAGAGCACTTTGCTGAAGACATTAAGCCATGCTGCATAGGTCTGAGCTAACAGAATTGGTCTGTCTGTTCTGCTACGGCTATGCAGCCCCACAATAGAGCAGAAAAACTATGAACAAGCCCCATTCCTTCTCCTAGAGAACATGCAAACAGCTGCATTTATATTACAGTGGCACCTACAGGCATTCCAACCCTGGACAGACTTTGCAGCACTATAAACCCTGATTGTAAGATCCTGGACAAAAACACAACACCCCAAATCCTTCCTCAAGCATTTGATATCTAAGTTGAGCTGAGGAAAGTTGGTGCAGCTAGATGCTGACCTTCACTTCAGTATGGAATGTGCTGAGCTTTGCAACAGCTACAGTAGGGCAAAATTAAAATATTTGGCAAGCTTTAGCTGAGATCACCTACCTGATGTGCTCACTAGGCAAAGAGAAAAGAGGAATCCTAGCAGAACCCTTCAGAGGAACCAATTTAGGGTAGAAAGCCATTGCTCTGTGGCTAAATCAGTGCCGGTCAGGGTCCAAACCTAGTCTGAGCTGCACATAAATCACAAGGCTGGCTCATTTCTGGATCAACATACCCTATATAACAGTGATCAAACCCCAATCCTTTAATTCTCTAAAGTCCCCCAAAAAACCTTCTGTAATGCACATTGCAGCAATGTTCATTTACAAGGCCAAAAAAAAAAAAAAAATCACATAATAGTAGAAAGAGACCTGTCTGTTAAGAAAAATGTTTGGTTTTACTGTTGCAGAGAAAGAACATTGTTACCTGGAGAATGAGCCTAGAGGAAGAGCTGAAATAATGAGAGCTGCTGGCAGAGGGAGGGGAAGGGCACGCTGGATGGCTTACAGAAGGCAAAACAGTCTTGGGTGCAGCAGAACCTACTTGAAAGGGTCCTGGAGACACTTTTACCAATATCCTTAAATAATAAAAGAGAGCCTTGTGGACTTCACCATGGTGGTGGCTGTGTGCAGTAAGTCTCAGCTTTGCAGCAAAGCAAAAGGAGCAAGAAAACACGGTCCACCTCCAGAAGGATGAGTGGATGCTCATTGGCCTCGCATTTAACCTGCAGATGCCCCAGAAGTACAAAAGAGCTCTGCTTCTCTGGCAAATAAGGTAAAACAATCTCAAGTTACCAAGCAAAATAACAAGCTGGCTCACAGTGAGCAACTGTGGCACAACCAGAAGCAAAGGCTGAGCAGGAGACCCCAGAGCACCAGGACTAGCCAAGCCAAAACCAATGCCTGGAGCCACCAGAGAGTTTTTCTCACTATGTGGCAAGAGATGGTACTGCGAGCCCCGTGAATATTACTTCAGTGCTCTGCAAACACGGTTATTTCATGGTATTACATGACTTATAAGAACCTTACTTATGGGCTTATATGCTCAGCACAACCAAAGCTTTAGCAAGTCCCCAGACTGCTTTAAGGGGAAAAAATTAAACAGTTCTAAAGCTGCCTGTAGAAACATATCCCTTCTGCATTATCTTTAGGTTTTAACTTGCAGTATTAAGATGCTCATATACTTTACTTTAGCTTACTGTTGAGCACTAATGGGATGTAACTTGTGATTTAGTCCTTTCTGAGTACAGTGCACCTTGCAATCACAGCTGCTCAATCCTCCAACCACCTACAAAGGAAGGTTCATGTTCCCCTTTTCTCAGTGGATGTGTTTGAAAAGAGAAAGCAAGCACTTTACCATGGCAATAGTGGTGCCAAGTGCCAAAATACAGGTTGCTGCTGCTCCCACCCAGACTGCAGAACAGTCAAACCAAATACACCACTCCTCCAAACATGCCCTTCCAGAAGAGAGTTGAATATGGCACAGCTTATTTAAAAGAGATGTACACAAAATTTCCAAGCATTAAGCAGACCAGTGCTTATGCTCTCACTGGAGTTGTATGACTGGAGATCTTTACTCCTGTCACTCAACCTCTTTTATCAAGAATTGTACTTCAGCAAGAACCTTTGCATACAGATAAAATAATAATACCCCAAAATATTTCTTCCACATCTTTTTGGAAGAATGTACATTCCAGAAGGAGTCAGAGGTCAATCATGAAGCTTGGGTCGTTGACATAGGAACAGCCAAGTCCTCGGTATCAGCCCACGGAGCCGAGCTCCGAGGCCAGCTCTCAAGACAATCAAATACTTTATGTATGAAAAATAAATGAGAGCTAGAGCTGTCTAGCAGCTAAGACCCATTGCTAAGAGTTTTAATTTTCTCTCACCTCTGCTCTGTGTCATGGAGACATTGGACTTAAATATCGCTCTACTGGCTGTAAAAAACAGGATAATAATAATTACCAGACTCTGACCAAGAATCTGAGCACCAGTGAATTCAGTATCCCCCAGTGAGACAGCACCAACAATATTTCCCCTCTTAGTGCTTTTTGTCAGGGTGGGACACACCAATGCACAGAAATGTGGGGCAACGCCCTCCCAGTGGGCAGCACTGCCTGTGCCCTGGGGCTAACAGCAGGCAGGACCTGCCCTCCCCAAAACTCCTCCTCTTTGTTTTTACCACCTCTGGCAAGTGCCAGGACCTGGCACCCTATCCCTGCACAGGGACACCTGTCCTGTCCACAGCCCTTCTGGAGCAGTTGTGGAGGCAAGAATTTCCCTTGCAGACCTCCATGGGTTTGCCTTCATAAGGACATAAGATGTGGTGTCTGTGGTTATTGCCCTGGGGCAGTGGGGAGAAGCCTCCCAAGAGGTTACCAATCTCCTTGGGGCACACAGCCCTGCACATGCAGCTGCTGTGAAGCCTTGCTCTGCTCTGCACTCTCAGTCCCATGGCCCTGCCCCTGAGCAACATTTCAAGCACTTTTATCCCATACAAAATCTAAGCAATAAAAGCACTTTTAAACACTTTCTTACCGTTCATTAATTTAGCACAGTGGATGCTTAGGACCACAGCATCAGGAGATCCATGGCATAACCATGGTTAAGGGCAGCCTCAGCTGCTTTTGGTGTTTGTAGAGGTTGGTTTTTTTGTACAGTTATACCTTGGATTAATTCCCACACTAGGTCTCCATGTGCCTCATGTCATGGGGAAGGTTGCAGCTCCATTATCCCTACAGAAAGCTTGTGGCTTAATCCAGCACTGGCTGCATCAGGCAGGGTGCATGGCTAAAATGCCAGTGACCAACATACCTGGGTCTGGACTAGAGACTTTCAGAGCAAAATGCAAGAGCTCTGCAATTGCTCTGTAATTCACATCCTCCATGGACTGGGCATAAAAAGGGACAAACATAACTAACCAGTTATCAAAAGCAATGCTTTGATGACACCAGATCCAAAGGATAGCATCTCAGTCTCACTTTTCCAACATAAATTATTGCCTGAAGAGCAACAAGGAATGGCATTCCTCTTGGAGACCAAAACAAACCAACCTTCCCCTATACTCAGTCTGGCCCAGCTTGAACTGCCTTTCTAGATCCTCTTTCTCTGACTGAAAAAGAAAGGAAGGAAAAAAAAACTGCTTACCAAGATGATTAAATAAAATGTTAGCTATTCCAGCTACCCACTGGCTCTGGGTTTGACGTCAGTGCTGAATGCATTAACTATATTTGTCGCTCAAGATCTAAAAATATCTAAGGCATTAAAAAAAAAAATAGGGCAGTGCTGGGAGAACTGTAGGTCCTTAAGAGGCACAAAGCCCTCCAAGCCTTTGTGGGGTTTGCTGTGCCCCAGTAGCTGCCCATGTTGTTGCACAGCCCATCAAATTGGGATGTTACAGAAAAGCTACTGCTGATGAACAGCCAAAGGGAAGAAAATGGGATGCTGCTACACATCTACCATTAAGACTGTTGAATTGCCAAGAATGCCCAAGGTCTTTGAAGCATTTTCCCTCTTACCCAGCTTCCCAAACTGATGAACAATGTAGCTGGTATGTTGGAACCAATAATCTGTATTTTTAGAGGTAACTAGAGGAAAGAAAATTCTCTTTAGATTATGCAACAGAACTGTGTGTTGACTTTGAGAGCCAGCTTTGTTTTTTTCCAACATTTTTCTTCTTTCAGCAAGCTCAGTCTGCTCAAAGGATATTATAGAGACTATAGGTGCCGTTTCAAAAAGAAAGCAAAGCAGAACAAACACTAGAGTAAAGCCTAAAGAAGTTATTTACTTTTATTCCTTGTCAGAGAGAGCACCTGGCAAGTCAAATATCCTTCACCCCCTCTTCACAGTTTGCTAAGAGTCAAGCTGCTACTTAAACAAAGAACTCCTATCAGGGTTGTTGCAGGGTAGTAAATATCTAGAGCAGGGAAATCAGCTGCGGAGAGTCTGGGCGGTTGCAAGTTGCTCCAGGGTAGATGAAACAGAACGAAATAAAAGGGCCAGAAAACTTTGGCTACAAGACAAAACCTAGAGGAAATAAGTCTGGGTTTTGTTTAAAGTTATGGAAAGCAATCTACATCGACAACTTTCACTTTTACTGTTACTATTTGTGCAGGCCCTGATCCAACGAAGCCTGTAAGCATGCATTTAACCACAGGAACAAATCCCACTGGCTTAAGTATGTTACTAATGTTTCACTGATTAGGGATGGAATCAAGTATGTGCTTTGGACTTGTTACAGAGGCTTTGCTTGGTGCATAGTGAATTACAATAAAGAGGAGCTTAGGTTACCTGAAGTCCCTTCCTGTTGCTGTTTCTGCAGCACCTGAGGAGGGTTTGCTTCACTAGGATTTTACAGCAGGTTTACTTCTTAGTCTGCCAGAATTTGCATGGGAAAAATAGTGGCAGGAAACAAAAAACATAGCATTTGACCCCTACACTTGGAGGGGTCATTGTGATAGTGTTGCTGGATACTAGAAAACACACAAACACAGTGATTCTGCAAACTCTCATAGCCAGTCCTGGTAACAGAACAAGGGACAGTGAAGCAGCTAATACATACACATGGACGCCATGGGGAAATTTCTTCCCCCGTGGAACTGGAAAAGGCACAGAGACTTGGGAGATTTTCACCTCCACGGAACTGCTGCTGGCTCTGCAGCCTGAGTCACAGGGGTTTGTGCATCTGCAGCCAGAGGTCATAGGTACAGGCTCCAGGGAGAAGTAAATCAGATGTGTTGTTAAGCACACACACCTAATGAATGACATGAAGCAGAGACCAGCAAGTCAAAATCAATTTCCTGGTTCTGTAAGCTAGCGCGCAGTTCGTGCAATGAGAAACACACCACCCATGTCACGCCCTTGTATTATAACCCTTCAAATTTTCCCCAGGGGAATACAAGCCCCTGTTGCTTCAAACATGGTGTGGTGCACGCACAGGCAAAACCCTACCAAGTTGTCCCCGGGAGACAAAGTGCTCTCCCACAATATAGTTTCTCAAGCATACCAGACACAAGCCAGTGAAGGAGCAGAAACAACATCACAGGTCTTAAGTGACTTATTAGTCCACAGTAATAGAGAACAAACATAATTGGGTTGAAATGCCAACAGCAACAAGATGGAAAGCAAAATCTATTTCCACAAAAACATGGATGATTCAGTGTTGCAAACCACCTAACGTGGAAAGCTTTAATGGAAGGATAGATGGATTAAAGGTATTTATATTACCATCTGGAATATTTAATTTTGTAACAGCAGCTGTGAGCCAGCAAACTGCTGAATCCCCTAACCTGAGCCCTAGTAGAGCTATGGTTACCTCCTCCCGCCGAACTGCAGCTCGTTCACCTCCTTCTGACACTTTTTCTTCTCTATTGTGCGAGATAAACATATGTCCAATCTGTTGAGGGTTATGGAAGGAATTTCTCACTAAAAAAGGTTAATAAACAAAGAAGTCCTGCAGTAACAGTACAACCACTACGTGAAAACTTAATTGGATCAGCAATACATCAAATACGTCAACACAGGGACAAACCAGCAAAATGATTGTTTTCTCTCAGCCCTAGGTCATGGTTTCAGTGAGTAGCTTGCAACAGAGACTGCTTTCAACTGTGCTGAGAAGTAGGTTACAGTATGTTGGAAATAAAAGCTGTTGGTAGCAGTCTCTTTTTTTTAAAAAAAGGAAAAAGTTATTTCTTTAGAGTTTTAAACAGCCCAGACAAATATCAACTGTAATCTTCTTTAAAACAATGCATTTTTAGGGAATAAAGGCTTTTTTTTTTTTTCTAAACAAAACCAATACTTATTCAATGTCAGTCTGTTTGTAATCAGATTAGACTAATGAGTACAGGAATAAACCCACCAAATCAGGGACAGCAAAGACAAGTTCTTGAGATCACCCACCTAAATTTCCATCATCCTCCCACATGATAATGGGAGACACTCAACCCACAAAGTCCAACATTAAAAATTCTGTATTTTCAAAACAATTGTGAATTAGTTAATTTTTCTTGGAAATGTCACAGTTAACCAATGTACTCCAGGAAAGCTGTCAGCATTGCCCAGTGAAGCTGCACTAGTGTTTATGTTAAGAGTGAAACTTCTACCCTCAGCTCTTATTCTGTGTGAGCTGCCCCTGTGGTACTCAATTTACAGCATTACTTACAAGAACCCAACCTCACTTTGAAGCATAATAGATTATCTTCATCAAAGCAACTAATTTCAACAAAGGGGAGCAAGCTGCTAAAAATGTTTCTGGGTGTTTTGATTGTAATTAGGAAAATTTTAAAAATAAAGAGGGGCTGACATTGACAAACTGATGACGTAGCATGGCCACACCTGCTTTTGTTAAATAGATACTATGCTCAGTTTACTAAAAGAGCCAAAGTTATATAGCCATCTCAAGCAAAGGACATTTTAGAAGTAACATCAGGAGAAAAGCAGCACAGAAAATGTCATTCCCCTCCTGAAAATATGGAGAAGTATAAATTTCATAGTGACTAGGAAGTGGTCTTTTTTTTTTCTTTTTTTTTTTTTATGGTTTACTCCATGTCTGGAAAGGAAATCTATTTTGATGTGGTATTAGCAAAATGGCAGCTTCCCCTGGGAGAAACCATTCACAGTTACAAATACCAAACCGGTGGCATTTCTCATCAAATCACTCCTCTGAGAGTTGAGAACAGGAATAATGAGTTGCAGTAGGAAGAAGCCAGTGAAATCTTGTGCATCAAGCATGCTTAGTGGGCCAGATGCTGTTCCCAGGTATGCCCGTGCAGAATGGGCACAGCTCCCTGAAGACTAGGGCAAATCTTTAATCACCAGGATAGATACTCAAGGGCCAGAAAAGTGGTGTAGGCATGACCTCTGCATGGGTATATACCCATGCACAGCATGGCTTAAATATTTTCATTGTCCCAAGGCATCATGAAATGCCAGCAGGAACCCAGTCCGTAGCCCCCTGCACCAGAAGACCACCCCACAGCCATCAGAGCCTCTGTCTGTCCATGTTTCAGGTCCTGTACCAACATCATTTTGGCGCTCTGTCCTACCAGCCTTGCCCCGTTCAGAAACACCAGATTGTGTTCCATGTGCTGGAGACATGTCAGCAAGACTCCAGTGCACAAGATTCAAGATCCAGGTTCATTAAAGCTGCAAAAGGTCAGGAGTTTGGAAGCCTGAAGGTGCACCTACTTTGGGGCAGGGTTGGGTATGATACTACTGAGACTGCAGTGCTACAAGCGTCCAATGCTGCTGCAAGCAGACAGATGACAGGTCCCACCCTCCCCGATGCTTTCTGCCTGGCATACATATACACTGTCCCAAAGAGAATGATGCCATTGTCTCACAGATTCCCTCTGTTGTGTGGCTCTTCATATTTAACCCCCTCAAAAGGCTTGTCTAAACTCATTCCTAAGCTCATCATCACTTGTTCACTCTGGTTCAGAGTAAACCCCATCTGGATGTGGCAAGGTTCTATTGGAAACCCACCCCACACAGCACACACCAGGGTTGCTTCTACTGGCCCATCCCAGCATGTGTGGTCTATCAGGGCTGCAGCATTTCACCTGCTAGCCTCATTGCTGCCTCTTCTGCACAAACACTACCCCATGCTCCCCATCCCATCCTGCCCTGGGAGGGTTTACCCAGCACACTCCTCTTAGGGACAGACCTTTAAAAGACATTCAGGGTACAAGTTCCTGAAGTCCAGCTGCCTATTAAGCAACATGGTCCAAACACAACCAACACTGGAAAGAAAGCACAGAGCAGGAGCCACAGGTTGGGTGCAGAAGGGAAAGTGAGGTGGGAAATGCCCAGTCCTGGCTGTGATTTAAGGCCAAGCCAGGGAAAACCAGAGTTGATAAGGATTTTCTCCCATGTGGGGTGTTGTATGCCCAAACACCATTCAGCATAACCAGCACTTCTCTGCACCACCCACCCCTACCACTATAGTCTGTCCCCTGCATCCTCAGGCTGAGAAGAGGTGATCCAGTTCCCTCCAGGGACAGAACTGCCCTTTCAAAAGAGAGTCTCTGCACCAGTGGATATGCCCCACCAATACACACACTGCTGCCTGACCCCACTTCCTTCCCTAGTCCATGGCTGTTGCAGGACTGTTACCGCTCCCCTCTTCCAACCACCTCCCTTCTCCCAGCCGTGAGAGCACTCATCCTGCCTCTTCCATCTTTCAGCCTGAATTATTCATCGATGTCAGCAGTGGTGCAGAAGTACAGAGAAGAAACTGGGTGCAGAGACAATTTGGGAAGCTGTCGCCCTGCTCCCAGCTGCACAGCCTCTCCAGTCCCCCAGGGCTGGGCTCCATCCACTGTAATGAGTTCCAGACTCCACCGCAGCATTCAGCCCGCAGCCCCAGGCACCAGCCCCAGGACGAAAGGAAACAGCACGAGACCAGCTCTCTAATGGTGGAGCACACAGGCCGTGATCAAAAACTCCTGCTGAATATGGAGGAGATATATGCTTGCACATAAAACATAAATGCTGTCACGCATCAATATTGATGTTTCCTTGCTCCCACAGACCCAGACGAAGGATAATTACATGCAATTTTTATGCTGCCTCCAACATACTTCAGTCTCTGAACATCAAAGCACTGGTAGGTAATGCTACAAGTTGCCAGGAGGACCATGGATCAAAATGGAGCTTACGGAGAGAAGCAATGGGTGGCAAGGCGGGTAACTGCAGCAGCCTTTCAATGCTGCAGATGTTGCCTGCGGTTACAAAGGGACTAAAATAGGTGATCGCAGGCTGGGCCCAATTATTTGCCATGTACAACTCCAGTGCCCTTGTTGAAGCCTGGAAGGGTGGGGCAAGCTGGCTGAGCACCTGGCGGGATATCAGCAAAGCTGTGCATGGCTCCAGAACTAAGCAGAGGGAAACACCTTCAGAAAACACCAAAGTGCCAGGGAGAAGGAGCATGATGCCTGATCTGGCACAGAGGGGTTAACAGTGGGATAAGCTGGAGGCCAGATCCCTTCTCAGCCTCCCATCCCCAGCACAGGGGAGTAGGCTGCTGCAGTGCCTCCAGGGAGCACTGCTGAAAGCTTTTACTGGGCTGGCATGTTTCCACACCACCTCCATCCTGGAGAGTGGCACACCCCCATCTTCAGACCATAAATGTCTCTAAATCAGATGCTGGGAAGCATTTTCAACAGCCATGGTAGGCAAAAGTAGACTCTTGTCAACACTGCTGATAAACAAGTCCTTGCTTTCTTCAGGCCATGAAAGCATCTTCACCTGTGGTTGCATAAAAACAGGGATCACGCACAACACTGCTCTGACACACCACATCCCACTCAGTGCAGCTAACTATCACACAACAACTTTTCAGGGAACATTGAGGGGTGTAATCAGGCACAGCTTGGACCGACTGCTCCCTCCAGCTGTTTCTGCTGGCCCCTCTCTTCCTTTCAAGACAAGGCAAATGAGCAACCAGCAGCATCCAAATTTCTCCATCCTGGAGACATGGATACAAGCTGCATCCGTAGTTACAGCATGCGGTGAAACTGAACGCACAATTTAACATTTTTTTCTTGAATGACAGTTTTAATGAAAGACATTTCAGCACTTAGAAAATCAGCATAAATGATCAGTTGCTAATCTTGTTCTCCCAGTAACTCTGGGAAGTCAAAAATAGACTAGGCAGAATAAACTGGGGGCTGAAAACGGAGGTGGGGATGGAAGTGGGGGTATGTTTTGCTCCTCTTTCTGAGAACTCACATAGCAATTGCCACTGATTAAAAAACCCACTTTTCTTACAAAAGGCACATTTTGCTGTGCCACCAGTGTTGTGCAATAGTCAAGGCTGCCTCTGGGCTCAGCAGAAGGAACTGGATAAGCCACTTTTTGTGCATCTCCCCAACCTCTAATCTTTTACACCCCTAGCACAGCTTGCAGACCCCGTACATCCTTGCCATCACACATAACTGAACGCACAGCGAGGAGAACACAGCCTTTATCACAACCTGGGAGATGACCGGTGCTCAGGAGCCATAGCTTTGGAAATGTTTGGACCAGAATCTTTGCAGGATGAGAACAGTTACGGACAGGGACAGATGGGTGGATGACACAGGTTTTCTACCTCTAAATCAGTACAAAGCCACAAGATCCCCAGTTCAAGACGAATACCAAGAGGATGTCTTTGTGTTTACTGGACAGACCTTTTGTGTTCACGCATAAACACAGCGGTTACAGCACTGTACTCTGTTCATTAATGCTTCAAGCTGAAGACCAGTCATTGTGCTCACTTCTTTGGCCCCAGACAGCGCAGGGGAGGATGGCGGGTACATAAAGAGCTGCACCAAGCCCCAGTGGGAACCAATCCACTTCAGGGGCCCCAGGGCACTGCTCTGGTCCAGGCTGATACAGCAGGTGTCATTCCTCACTTTACAAGGTCAACAAGGCATCCTTTGCTTTGATTTCACTCTTTCCAACTGTCCTGTTCCACTGAAAATCTTACCATGGTGACAGGACCAGGGTATCTGAGCTGCCAGTGGCAAAGTATTAATCTTTAGTGCATAAGAAGGGACAATTTTGACATTAATATATGACTCGTAACAGCTGCTGTCTTCATGGTAGTGCCTTTTTAGTACTACTTTTCATTTCTATACTTTTTATGAAGCTATTTTCTCTATTAGTGCCTTTTTATAGTTTGTGCAACACCGTAAGCACCTCCAAGAAGGCACTTTATAAATAAAATTGTTAATAAGATTAAGGATTTAACTTCAAGAAAAAGCAGTTTGCAAAGCTATGAATCCCATGGCTACTGTTACATGCCCTTCTTGTTTGTGTAGGTCCTCGTATAGCCAGCAGGTTATTAGTTTTGATGCCTATACTTGTGGCAAAGCAGTTGAAGTCTCAGCAGATCTCTGCATTTCAGATATATAACTAACAGGGCTTTAGAGATATTATATTTCTTGTTTCCTGTGTAATTCAAATATCAGTTCCAGAACTATAACAGGCTTTTTTTTTTTCTTTTTATATCACTTTCTTAGAGGCTTTTTAAAATTTTAATGATACCTGAGCCACCAATTATCTGCAGCCAACAGGACAGAGAAGAAATACAGCCCATCATTCCAGAAGGTCCTAGGATACATAAAAGTGCTGCTCCTATGACTACTTTATTTTCATGTGCAGCAGCCAAACAGGAAAATTGGAAAACTAGGGCTGGATGACCCTAGACCACTTAGTTATCATTACACATGCAGCTGTAGTGTAAATCAAGAAGTATCAGATACAGGTCTCAGCCTGCTCCCCCTTCTCCAACATGCACTACCGAACTATGGGGGACTTGAGGCTTGGCTCTAGTGAAACACTGATTCTATGAGGAATACAGCTCCTATTTGGTTTAAGACAGGAGAGACGGTCTTCAATAATTAAGTCTCAAACTCAGCCACCTTCTTCAGCAAGCAGGCCTGGCACTTCTGCTGTCTTCCCTGTATGCATGCAGCTTTCATAGTCTGCCATTAAGGTTAAGAGCAGAGCCTTTGTTCTCTTTCCAAATGGGCTTCATAAGCTTTATCCATCAAATGAATAGTCATACCTGTGTCACTATGGGAAAACAACAGGCAGTTTCAAAGTGATACTACAGCATTGGAACAGCAGCCTGAGGTTCAGAAACCAGCCACCTTCCAACAGCACGTCATGCAACACCACAACGTTAGCAAACTCAATTTGGCCAACACCCCACCACACCTTATACAAACACTGAGTTTTACACACAAAAGACATGTACTGAGCCCCAAGAAACCTGCATTCTCGAGAGACAGAACAAAGACCTAGACCAGGCATGTGCTGTTACCCTCTTTTCACAGAGAGGAGGAATTCAGAATTTCAGAACACTCAGAAAGCACATCTTCTGCCCCAAAGGTGATGTCAGAGCCCAGATCTCAGCTCAGCTGCCTTCTGCACCCACACCTCAGCCAGCATCAACCTCTCTCTTTAGTACCGGAGCAGCCAGTTATCCTCTGCCTTTTTAAACCTTCCCCTCACTCACCTAGTACCAGGAGTACAATTAGTGTTTGAGCCCCCTGACAAAGATCAGCTCCAGGTTATTACCCACCTGGTAGCTGAGCTGAAGGTGGCTCAAGGCCTTCAAACAAAATCTCTCCTGCTAAACTCAGTGATGTTTTATTTTTCCCATCGGTGCTCCCAGTACTCTCAAGTATTTACCTGATGAAGGGGATCTTTCACCAGGATCCCTGGGGAAATGGGGCAGATGCTGCACTGACTAAAGAAATTCTTCTCTGAAACCATTTCTGTATTTGGAGTCTGCTTGTTGAGCTGAGAGAATGTGTGTTACAGCACCACAGAGGCCAAGTTTTCAGGACAAATATATCACTTAGGTTTCACAGGAGGCCAAACAGAAAGTGTGGCCAGGGCAGCAGCATCCCATGGGTGGTGGCACCCTGGGAAGGGCTCAGCGTCTGAACAGAAGCAGCACATTCCTTCTCCACAAACACTTCTGGCACCTCTGTACTACTCTGCTGTGAAGTCCTGCTCCAGCTCTGAATCCAAGAGTCTCCCAGAGCCTGAAGATAAAGTTTCTTTGCTTCACAGAATACACCTTCCAAGCCCCATGAAACAAGCCATTAGCATATCACAAGCAAAGACCTTTGGCCCACAGAGTCTGTTTTCAGTGGTAGCCCGGAACAGCTTGTCGGCAAAAACCACTGTCAATCCATATTGCATTAATCAGTGCTATTCACAAAAGAAAAACAATTTCTTCCTGATCCCTTCAGGTAATTATATTTTGCCCTGAAGCATGAGATTTTATTATGTTTAGTCTGGTTTTATTTAGAGCCTGAAGAGAGACCATGAAGTCTCAGATAGGAGTGATAAAAAGAGATGATGCTCAAGCCCAGCCTTTTGCAAGTCAGCATCTGACCTAAGTTGAAATCATTCAAGGATGATGGAGGGGAAAAAAAAGTCCTTCAGATTTTAATCTATTTGAAGAGGGCAGAAATGCTGGCTGAATCATGAACTCTGGGGAATATGAATGCCTCCTGAAGGAAAGAGGGCTTTCTTGTCAATGTTCTTTAAAAAGAAAAGAATGTTTCATGTGGGTGTGTGCTGTTGTGTTTTTTTTTTCCACTGTAGAGCAAATGTCCCATCTTATTTCTCAAATGGTCTTTTCTTTGTTGATGCCTCATCTATTAATAATCCTTCACTGGAAGGGGAAAAGAAAAAGCTTCTGTCAGACATACAAGCTGCTAGTCTCAGGTGGACAAAAATAAACCAAAGCAACACAATTAGCTGCAACACAGGTCAGTTGTCTGTAGTTGCTAAGTGGCTAGAACTATAACCTTACTAAACTTTCCTATAAAATATGGAGTTGGACAATGCTTTGGATCTCTAAGTGTCCTGGAGACTTGGCATGAATTCCGAAGCTTTTCTGAAATGTCCAACGCCACCCACTACATCAGTATCCTCTATTTGGGTCCAAGAACACATTTTGTTCTTAAAAACATAGAGGAATAAGATCATGCCTATACTCCCTATGGAGTCAGGACATTCAGGGAGCTGCTCCCAGTCCGAATGCTTCTTAGAGGTGTGCTGTGGTTTTTCTATAACATTCATTGCAAGTGGGCTCTGAGCCCTTCAGAAACAGTGGTGAGTTTCTCCAAATCCCTTCTCCAACCTGGGACAGGATTACCTCCTCCCTTCCATAGACAGGGTTCCTAGCTGCCAAAGTTGGCCAAGGAGCTGACGGTTGATCACAGGTAGTGGTAGCTGAGCCCATGGTTTGATGATGCTCCACCCTCAGTCACCTCAACTGTGGGAGGTGGGCAGCATCTTCAGGGGATGAGCTTAAATTTGCAACTTACTAAGTGAAATCTTCATTTGTTTTCACACGTCTTCTCTAAACTGCGGCCCTTTGAAAAGGAACAGAATTTGCTGGAAACGTCAGCCCAGAGCTTTGGTGGTGGGTATGTTAAAATGCCACTGGTGAGATCAGTCATATTTCTGAGAGGTGTGAAGTGTATCAGGGAAGCAGCCAGCTACCTGCGTCACATTGCAGGAGACTTGATGGTGCCACCACATTTCCTGCGAAGGCACAGATGCCGTCTGAGCCCACAACAGACCTGCTTTCCTGCCTGCTCACACAGCAACTGTGAGAAGAGTCAGCACTACTGAGACTCTCACTTCTCAAGATGGCAGGCCTCGAAGCAGGCTTTAGCCTGGAGACATGGAGGTAAAGAAGTAAGAATGAGAATGACATGAGCTGAGAGTCCAGTGATCACCAGGGCAGCAAGGTGATACTCGAGATGTCACTTCACAAGGTCTCAGCTGCATTGCCAGCTCCATGATGCACTACAGGGTCCCTGGTCCCCATGGTGCAGCCCCAGCATTTGGGACTGCCTGTCTTCTTTTTCCTGTTGGATAGGAGTATTCCTGCTCAGAGCAAAACCATGATCATCAGCATCACTCTTTGCCATGAACTCTGCTGCAATATTCCCAGTCTTCCTCTTCCCCCCAGGTTACCCACCTGCAGAAAATTATATTAAATGATTAAAATAATTGTCTGTGCTTTTCAGGTCTTTTCAAAGGTCACAGTCTGGCTTGCTGGGTTGGGGCTTTCCATTTTCTCCCCAAGTCTATTTGCCTTCCTTGTGCAGCAAACATGGCAGCATGACTTGGGTAGGTGAGCCTCAGTAAATATGTCATGTTGTCTGGCAGGAACAAACCTGCTGCACACAGTGAAAGGGAGATACTACTCCTGTCACAGCAATAGTGCTGGGGCAAAGGTGAGTTTGGAACCGTACCTTCTTTGAAGAAGGCTAAAGAGAACATCTCCATTCCCAAATAGCACCACAGTCTAAGCTAAGCTGCCACATAACCCTCTGCAGCACTGGGTGCACCAAGCAGTGGGACCAAGCCTTCTTCTCTGGGGTAGAGTGAAGGACAGGGTCCTTGGGGATCTCCACGACTGACAGTTTCTATGGGGATGGATGAGCTGTAGCCCTGTGAGGCAACATAAGGAAAGGTGTCCAGTGAGCAGCCTGGACTGGGACTGCACCAGCCCCAAGAGCAGCAAGAAAGTGATCCCCATCGTGCCCCTTGCACATGCGGAGACATTCACCACCTTTCCTTGCCAGCAACCAAAGCCTTCAGGCCATGTTGGAGAAAAAATGCAGGTGGGTCCATTCCCAAACACATTCTAGGTGGAGTAGGGATGGGAACTGCAGCAGCTTCTTCATAGAAGGAAAGGGTGTGAATTACTCACCTGGAGTCAACACAGATCTAACCAGTCTGAACATCCCTAGCACAGCCCCTTTCCCACTGCTTCCAACACCCTTCTCTCACACATCTTTCCTCCTACATCATGCACTGTATTTCAGCCTTCACCAAGCCAGAGCTGGTGGTCCCTGAGCTTTCTGCACCAGGGAGCACAGAGGAAGAACATGAGAATGCACATTTCCATGTGCTTCCCAGACTTCCAGCTTAGGCTCTCAAACAGCAGCAATAAACAGTCAAAATATTATTTTATGAGATAATGCCAGCAATTGCCAAAGCCAGTGCGAAATACATTCTACCTAGAGCCCTTTAATTTCAGTGGTACGAACCCTCGACTTGTTGCCAAGATATAGAGCCCAGGCTGCGATATATTAGCATAGGCTGCCTTATCTGCAGGGAAATAAACTCAGACCTGCTGAAAACAGTTGAGTGGAATATCACCATAGAAACTAGTCGAGGAAATGGGTGAAGTGCCTCTCCCCAGCTAATTCCAACATAACAGCAACCAGAGAGACTAACCACTTTGGACCGAGGTGGGGTAGGCGAGGATGCCTGGAGCAGCGCCAGCCTGAGAGCAGATGTATGCTGGTGGGGAGATCCCCCACCCGCCCCCTGGGCTTTATTTTTAGCCACAGGCAGGCTTCCTCCCCAGCCACCCATCAGCCCTCTGCGACACAGCCTCCCCCGTGATGCTGCCATTGTGCCGTGCTGCCTGGTCCTACACCTCCACCACACGCGCACACCCACCACAGTTGCAGAGCACACAGCAGGGACGAAGCACCCTTTTCCTTTTCATCTGCACATTTCAATAGTGGAGGAAGGGAATGATCTGGGACCAGATCACTGAGCCCCTACAGCACAAATTTAAATCCATTCCCAGCCTGGAGACAATCTTGTACACAAGGCCTTTTCTGGAGAGACAGTTGCCTCAGAGAATCCATCTTCAACTGCAGCCTAGACCAAATACTTTGGAGAAAAGGCAGGAAACCCCAGAGTGTTTCACACTCACCTCCTTCCCTTCCTTCTAGGCTTGCATGAAGGAAACACAACCATGACAACATGTCTTTAATGCAGCATCAGCAATGCTGAACTGCCTTGAGATGTCACATACACAGGTTCTCAGCCTTGATAATATCTAGAGACTAAGCTCCCCAGCTTGTGTCCTCTGCAAAAAGTACAGTTGCACGTGTTTTTTTATTATTACTATTTTCAGTAGTTACATGCAATCTTTACTTGTGCTTTATAAGTAAGAAAAGGAGCCACTGATTCACTGTCCTGTCTTTTTTTAGTTTTTACATCTCTCATGTCCCCATTTAGTCATCTCTTTACATTAAATGACCCTAGACTTTTCATTACTATTGCTTTAGTTCTACTGTTTTTCATCCTGACAACTTCTATTTCTACTCCATATACTCCATTACATGTAAGGATCAGAGAGTAGCTCAGGAAAGGGTCTTTCACTGATATTATGACACACTTTTTTTTTATCCCACTGTAATCCTAACGTGTTTATTACTATTTTCACTATTGCCATGCATTGAGTAGATTTTCTACTTGCTTTCCACTGCATCACCTCATCACTCCCTCTTCCCCACAGTTACTACTCACACTTAGGGTGCAGTTATACCAGAAGTTTAAATGATCCCTTCCATGGTCTGAACTGTCTTTCTGTGGCTGTCAGCACTGACTTCTACCTGCTAGCTTGGTCCCGCCTCCTGAAATCCTTCAGTATTGGCTAATCTCACTAATTACATGAGACTTTGACCCTTGCATCTTCACAACGCACTTTTCTGGACCATTAACAAATACATTATACATCAGTGCTAAAACAGATGCTGCTAGTGTTTCCTGCTAGCAGAGATGCAACAGTTACATTCTTATATGCAAGCTTAATTTCTTCTGAATCCCATTCCTAAAATATAGATGTGTAGCTATTGTACTGGAGAAAGTAGCTATATTGTCTGGCAAACCAGAGATTAATGACTGACCTACATGTTGAAATTGAGATTCTAATTGGTTTCAGATCCAATTCATATTTGTATAGGACCTAATATAATGCAATCCTGGGTCATCTATGGGCTCCTTGCAAATGTAGATAAATATGTTAATAAAATGAAATGGTATGTAATAATTTCTTAAATTAAAATATTTTGGACATGATGATTAGAAGCTAAGATTATCCATAATTAGCCCCACTTCTGTTGAAAAACTGTAACAAGAAATTCACTTAAATTAAAAACACTTCAGATGCTTTGGATTTAGGAACACTGGAAGAAAACGCTTCAGTTCAAAGGTACCAGTATGTACAGGGAGGTGGCAGGGGGAGCGGTATTGTCTGTATACATGTATATATATAAGAAAAACATACTTTTCTGTTTTAACAGCTCTAGAAATGGCTCCTCCTTGGAAGATCCAATGTGAAATGAAAGAAGCACTTGGTCCTGAATGGTAAAAATAGCATAAAACTGACTAAACCCTGAAAAAGAACCACTGAAAAAAAATTCTCAACCAGATTTTAGATTCCTCCTCCTAAGTTAGATGAAACCTGTCCTGGTCTTTCCTGAGATGAGGGGTGAAACTGATGGGACAAGCACTAAGAGATAAGAGACCCTGAGAAATAAGGGTGTGAATGTATCAAACTTCCCAGTGCAAAAACAAATGTATGTAAATACATATATATATATATATGAACACACACTTCGGGGCAGGAGAAATCCCAGATAGAGAAGTGTTTGGAAAAGGATGGACAGCCCAGGTGCTCCTCTCCTGCCTGAGGGCTTCCAGGACTGGCCTACAACTGGACCAGGGCCATCTCAGGCAAACTGTTTTATAGACAAGTGTACAAACAGGCTGTAAGACAATCCCATCACTGCACAGCTCAGGTCCTAAAAAAGACCAGACAAAAGGAGACAAGCATATGGCACGTTCAGGGTGGTGATTGGCAGGCAACACACTCGATCCAGGAATTTGTTTTGAAAACTGTGTGATCATTTTTCAACTTAGCTTCAGCTCCTTCTCCCTCTTGGAGAGAGGCAGAGGGGACACATGAATCCTTGGTTTGAGAGAGGGGGTGGTTATTGAGTGTTTTTTTGCCTTGAAGCTCATTCCTCCCCTTCCTCACCAGAGCCCCATTTTATGAGCACACAGCTTGTCATAAAGAGCATTAAACCTTCAAAGCATTTTGTGAAAAAAGTAAAATGAAGAGAAGGCTGCTTTCTTATGACTTCATTGAAATCCAGAGAAAA
The DNA here is from genome assembly GCA_013400535.1 of Scopus umbretta. NCBI lineage: Eukaryota > Metazoa > Chordata > Aves > Pelecaniformes > Scopidae > Scopus > Scopus umbretta. The sequence goes on along the minus strand of VZTL01061713.1, from coordinate 15,767 downwards.
CTAGGGACCCCTCCGTGCACACCCCCATCAATGCAGAGGCTGAAGATGATGGGGGAAAAACAAAATGGAATAAAATCTTCAAATGCCTCTTCAACAATTCACCTATCCTGGAAGAAACAGCGATGCCTAATGAAATAAATTGCCCTTCTGCTAAACCTCTCAGACTTGAAATAATCAGTGCAGGTTTTTTTCTTAAACACTTTCCCTGTAGGGCAAAAGCTACCTATGCTTTCATCTCCAGGGAACTTTGCTTACAGACGCATCTTTCTGACTCTTGCCTGGATGGGGTATTGTCTTCTTGACTGCAGACCTCTCTGACTGCCAGTGTTTGAAGACTGTCCAACCTTCTCTTTGTTATACAAAAGCACCTGTAATACTCCACTTTTTCCAGGAAAATGCTTGTAGGAGATTCTTAGCCTTTCGGCCTTTATTTTTTGTTTCCTTCTAAGGTCTGAACTGTTTCAGTAGACCCTTCAGATGTTTTAAACTGAATTTAACAGCCAAGACCTGCCACCAGCAATACCCAAATGCTACACTGAGGAATCTTTCCCACCCCCCACCATGTATTTCTTCTGGTATTACAGACTACAGAAAACCAGAGACATGCTGCTGCTTTGTGTACCAGAATATTCTTCCTATCAACATGCTTCCTCAATAGAGTTTTCAAATCAGTCCAGATAAACCAAATAAAAGCTTTTTCTTTTTCACATCATACTAGACCATTTCTTTCTGTAGAACATCCTGTCAGGGCTTGGCACAAGGAAGCAATCAGAAACATTATCCTAGTTTCCTTGTTCTCCTATATTTACTTTGTTCTGTTTCCCTGTCAGGTTTAAGTACTTCCCATGCCAGCAGGCAGGTCCCTTCTAATTCAAGAGGAATGCATTTCACAAGAGACTGGTAATGGAACATCCTGACTGCAGACATTTCCCTGGGGGGAAATCAGTTTTCTGACTGTAGAAACAACAGAAAAAATAATCATTGCCACCTGGAGTTGGACAAGGGAACTGTTCAGTTTGATGATCCAAATTAAGAACTTGAGAAATAAGTTTGCAAGACAATGTTTCAAGTGCTTTCCTAGGGAAAAGCATCTGAGAGAAGCCATGTTAGGTTAACCAAATATTTACTTTGATCAGAAGGTAACAAATTTTGGATGTCTGAGTCGTTTAATTCATTTTAATTTACAGTTTAGATCAGTGCTATTTGAAAGCATAAAGTCAAAGAGTATAATTTCAGATACATAAAAGCAACATATTTAGGGGCATCCAGAATGAATCACTTTAAATTTTCTTCCTTCCCCATTTTTGGGTTGAAACTCCCATCTTCCAATAAATGTATTAACAGATGAAAAAAGAAATCTCATGTCTTCCTCCCTTATGGTATTGCTTCTTTCCCTATGTGTGCTCTTAACCGTCTCTTTGGCTTTCTGGAGAGCCTTTTGTTCAGCACAACAGGTGAACATTGTTTGCGACAGAACAAATTTGAAACAGCTCTTACAAACACATCAGAACCAGAGTTTAGAAAACGAGGAAGAAGGAGACCTGTGTGCCCCAGCCCCTGAAGCATTGTTAAACCACAGCTAAGAGACTTCATGCTGCCTTTTCTAGGTAAGATTCCAGGTGGCCAACAGCCTTATAACAACCTCTTGTCAAACTCACCAAGCACCCAAACCTATAAAACATCATTGCTTGCAAAACCAGCTCTTTTCCTACCAAATTTTCCTGAAGCTGGCAAAGATAATATCTTCTTTCTCCTTGCAGCCCCTGTTTTTACAAGATCTTTTAGCTGACAAAGCTCAGCAGACAGCCTTGCGCACCCACTTTTATCCAACACTATGAACACATGAAAGGATGGCAACACTGCCCATAAGCAGAGGTTCTGTTATTTTTCAGTTGTGCCATCTTCAGCCACCAAGACCATCTGAATAATCTATCAGACATCAAAAGCAATTCTGATATCCAGTTTCCATCCCTTCCCAGAGCTTTCCACCAGGCTTCACAGCACTGAGCAAAACAGGCTGGTCCCAACCATCTTGAGCCCTTCAGAGCAAACCCTGAGCATATCTACATGCCTTTCTGTCCTACACACCAAGTTGCCATGCTGTTTTGTTGCTTCAGGTCAACATTTTCCCCATCAACTCACCCAGATTTTTCTGAGGGTTTGTTGGACATCTTTTCTATACAAAGAAGCAGAAAAGTACCACCAAAGCTGCAAGGAAAACTGCCCACAGCCTAAAATCTGGATGAAGAAGCTTGTAAAGCTCATTTAGAACAATCTCAGGAGATCTCTGACCTCCTTTGAAGAAAAGGATCATAAAATATTTGGTTCAAACTAACCAAAATAAATTGGAATACAGGAAAACAAGGCACTCTGTGACTCTACCCTCATCCAGGTGGGTGACAAGATTCTCTTGATGGCAATGACTTACACCAGGGAACAAGACCAGAATCACATCTGATGTTTATGCCTGACTAGGATTGCATTCAAGGCTCAAGAAAATGGCATCATCCAGGAAGAATAAGTGAATCAACTGATTGTGGAAGAAACAGTCACTTCCAAGAAGGCAAACATAGAATCTCCAACACTGATACAAAAAGAACACCATTAGTACTTGCAATTGTCATCTATCCATTTTAAGCATGCCTTTCCCACCCCCCATTTTTTTTTTCCTTTTTACAGGCTGGGAGGAGGTCAGCAACCTTATTCAGGAAATATCAGAGATGCTTCCTGCTGTGCTTGAGACCCTCAGATAACACTATTGTTCAAATACACAATGACCATAAAGAAATAAAGTAGTTTTCCATCAGAAAACACATTTCCACTTCTTTACTTCATCTGTCAGATTTCCAGATTTACATAACAAGCAGCTCCCAGTGACAGCTCCAAGTGCCAGGGATTCATTGCCAGCCTGCAATGGGTCATTTTTCTCATCATTCATATAGTAATTGTTTTTATGTAAAAATCAGACTGTGCAGGTGAGACACCCTGAATTTAATAATCATGATCCTAAACATGTACAGCACCTCTCTTAGCAAGTCATCCCAGGATGTTTTACAAGCTGTAACAGTCACTTCACACAGATGCAACCACTGAGATGGATGGCAGGGAGCTATTTCACAATGTACAATAGTGCTCTGAAGATCCAGCCAGAAAGTTAAGACGACTCCACATGCAATTAAAGGTGCAAGGAAGGCTTACGAAGGCAGATGCTAAGATGTGTCATTGCCAGGATGCTAGGACTAAAAAAAAAAAACCAACACCCAAAAAACCCCCAGTTCAGCTAGAAGTGCAATGTGGGCTCGGTGACCTTGCTGGGTTGGGGCCTCACTTTTATATCTGCACTAGGAAGGATCTGCAATGAACTTCACACCGAGCTCTAGAGGGGGAGGAATTTAGCATGCTCTGTACCAGCTCCCCTTCCTGGTCTTAAAAAAGCAGGCAGCTGCCTAAATCAACATCAAGAGGACTGCATTTTTGTTCTCTGATGCTTTATTATTATTCTACTACCTCCCTCATTCATTTCCTCTCCTAGAAGAGGGGTAATAGTTATGTTTCTCTCTCATTTTTCATGAGATATTCAGTAATTGTCTGCTTGCCAGCTGCTGCAAGCTCCTCTATGAAAGATACACAGAAGCTGGAAGCATGACTGTCTTTATCGGGCCTCATGAAGACTTGTTCAGGGGACATCTTTGTGGAGCCATTTTGACTTGGTACATGGCTCACACAAAGGATTTCACTCTAGGGAAAAACCTGCCTCAGTTCTTAGCCCATTACATGGAAGTTTCTACTAAAGATCATTAGTAGTGCAGAAATATTGGGGTAGGCGCTGTGACCAAAAGGTGATCTCTGTCCTCCATAGCAAGTGAATTTATAAGGCACTCACTTCAGCCTTAACTCACAATGCAACAGATTTCCATTTTTACATATGGGGAAATAGAGGAAATTTGGCCTGAGGTCAGCTGCTATAACGGAGGAGTTCTTGCCTTGCAGCACCTCATTCATCCCATTTCGTCAGCCACTTAATCATCATTTAATCCAAGCATACTTATTCATTCTGGATTCTCACAGCCCTGCAGGGAGTCTTTCACAGTGTCTCTGAGATATTTAAAGCTGGGTGGCTGGCAAGGACAGCTCGGAGGATGGCATCAATTGTCTGCATCAAGTTCCTTGACCCTTACTTTGAAGGGCTCCCTTGCACCAGCAGAAAAAAATAGAAGAATGCTAAATGGCCCTTATGAAGATGAAATGGCCCAACAGCAGCACATTCATTTACTTAGATCATCAGGGCCATCTCACTTGTGATCCTAAGCATGAGAGAGAAGTTAAATCTTTTTTTGAAAACTTCTCTTAGAAGACCCAATGCAGATCTGCAGGCTCCAGAGATTCATGCAGAGACAGACACCCAAAAGATTATATTTAAATTTTTAAATAGCTCTAGCTGATTGGGTCAGTCCCTGTTTAATGACATAGACTGATGATCATTCAGGTTGAGGTTGATTTTTCCTGAAGCTTCTGGCACCAACTAGTTATTATAAAATGAGGTAATTCTGGAACAGATTCATTAGCCCACAAACAGGTTCAGGTCTCCAATATGTTGCCCAGACTTTCACATCCTTAGGGGCTCTGGGGTGGGATAGAGAGAACTTGTCTGCATGGCTTTCTGCTCATGATCTTTGTTTCAAATGATCACAAGGTGCAAAAAGACCAATCATAGGGTTCAGATTTATACAGAATAGATTAAATAATACTATAAAAATGGACAAATTGAAAACATAACAGTACAAACCACAGAAGAAGAAACAGGGAAAAATCTGTTTGTTAGCCTGTAAGACAGAGTAATCATCCTAAAAACTGTGAAGATATATTCATGTTGCTAAAGCTCCTTTCAGACACCAGAGTCATTCCCTCATCTATAACCAGGAGAGCAATTTAAAATTCAGCAAGATCAATCACAAAGCACTGGTGAAGTGGGAGAAAAGACTTTCCTGGAAGAGAGCGGATTGAAATTTCCATATGCTCAGTGACACTCATTTCTTTCAGTTGCACATGAAATAACTGGGGCCAGATTCTCCTTCATTGTGCAGTGGGCACTGAGAAACAGAAGGAAACCTGACACACAGAAGGACATGAGATATGTTAGCCTATACCTAGGGTTGCAGTTTTTCCTCTCCTTTCATCAGCAAAAATCCTACAATGAGATGTTCCTAGAACCATTTATTCACAACCATAAGATCAGGGTAGAATATATTTGCAACAAAAGATGACTACAACTATTTGTTATTTGCTCCAGAAGGGTCAAGAATGAGCTGCAAAATTGGCATGCTGTTTGGAAGACCTAAAAAGCAACAGGGCTTTTTCAAATCACACTGGTGTCCAGGACAAAGTCATCCAGAGATGTGCTCCAGCCACACTCCCAGCCTCAAACAGTTCTACAAAACCAATTAAAAGGGATGAAAAATTATCAGAACCTGGAGTCTATGTGTATTTTTGGTTCAGACCGGCTTCAAAGAGGCAGTTTGAAGGACTTTGTGGCATGAGGGGCTGGAAAGCCTTATTCAGAGGTACAAAGGATTAGTTTATGGGGCAGTAATTACTCTGCAGTATAGGACATTAATTTGAAGTTACTAGGGTTCAAGATATTTCATTATTCATCCTGCACCCCATTTGCAATGATATCATTTCAAAGTGATGGATTCAAATTTACGCAAGTGATGCTGGAATAGGACAGAGAATATACTTTCTATGTTTTATGAGCATAAAGAGATCCATAAATTTTCAGTGAAAAAAGTCATTACAAAGAGAAAAAATATTTTAGCTGTCAGTCCGACTCTCTTTATTGCTGAGAGAATAATTTGGCAGCATACAGGAACCCTGTAGACCCAACCATCCTTGCTGGCTGCCCTGCAGGCAGTGGCTGGCAGGTCCCCACCAGCAATGTTGTGCCTTCCCAACTCTTGCCCACGGGGTGTATGAACGGCACAGCCGTGCCCTGACCTATGTGCATCAGTTTGCAACAATGGAGAAAGGCAAGGTGAGCACAACGAGCCCTGGGACAGGAGGGCCCATCTCTTTACACTGTACAAATGCAACACTCTTGTACCTTTTCTACCTTCACCCCGTTGAACTATCTGTGGATGCATGAGAAGTCAGTGGGACCTCTACCAGCAGCTGTGTCAATCAAGCCAGTCCCAAGCTGGGAATTCAGTATTGCAACATGGTCAAAAGATTTTGGGACTGATCTGAAACCCACTGAAGATGGCAAGAAGACTGTTAAGGACCTAACACCTACAGCAGACTGCTAAATCCTAAACACAAAGCCTCTGCTTCTGGCAAAAGGAAAGGCTCTTCCCAAAGATGCATGCAACTCACCTGAAAAAACAGCTATGCAGCAGGTTAGAAGAGGTCTCAGCCAGAGTACCATCACAACAGACTGCAGTAAGGATGAACACTGAAAAGCCTCTTGTGTACACAAGAGGAATATTTTTGAGCTGGGAAAAAGAAAAATCACTGGGAGCTCCCTTACCTTCCCATCACTCTCTGATGTTTATGCAGAACCCAACATACCAAAATCCTCTGAGCTGTAGGTCCGGGCAATGCATGTGCAGAACTCATGCTACAGGAACAGCAGCACCACACAACTATAGGACCCAAACCATTACAACACCTTTAGAATGGCTGAGTAAAGGGAAGGAAGAAAAAAAACTCTGTTTGGATTTGCACCAGAATTGAAATCATCTGTCAATCACACAAATCAGCCCAAGTCAGCTGGGGTTTGCAAGAAGCATCCAAGCATTAATGTAAAACAATGGCAGTTTGCAGGATCACATGGCTAAGAATGTGTTACCTCTCAAAAAAAGGTCTCAAAACCAGCATTAGACTTGCTGTCAAAACATGGAGAACATGATCCCACTTCAGCAAGAAAAGAGTGGCTATTTACTCCCAATTATTTCATTCCAAGAAAACTACTTTGAATATATGCTTAATGTTTCAGACAGCTTCTCCTATGTCTGCTAAGCACTTCTGCTCGAAACAAATATAATCGTAATTTAATTTTATATATACCAACAAAATGCAAATTACAAGAGCAATAGTCTAGAGTCTTTACTCTTTATCTTATCTGTATCCCAGTCTTCCTACTTGCAAACTATGAATGTCTGTTCATGAAATTTTTTACTTTTTTTTTCAAGCATGCAGACAAATAACTTACGCCACATTGTGTTTCTTTCCTCCAATATAAAATATAAATAATGTTCACTTAACAGTGACTGCATTAGAGAACTATGTTTCCATTGAGTTGTAATTTCCAGAAATGTTCTTCTTTGGGGTAGAAGTTTTCCATTCTCAGTCTCAGCTGAAATGCAATTTTTCTCCCCACTTATTTCCATCCTTTCTGTATATCTTGCTCTTATTTTTAATTTTAAAGTAACAGCAGTATCTCCCAGTAAGAAATGCAGCAAAAGCACAGACTTCTTCCAGAACTGTAACTATGGCTTAATTTGGAGACTATTTATAACCCATCTGACAAACAGTTGAATTTTTGTGAGCAGGTCAGTAGTGTTAAGGCACAACTTTCACCGTAACCAGTGCAAAACACCATGAATGGCACAGGGGAGAGGAGTGGAGGGGGAACAACCCACAAAATTCCTAAGATATTTACGTTGTGGTGTCTGGGAAAGCAAAGAAGTGACTGCTGCCCAAGGAAACTAGTATCACATATTTTATCTTTGAACAGTTTAGCCTTGTTTTCCCAAATAAATGTGGGGCAGAGGGTGGTGGCAGGCTGGGTTAATTTTCAGAGCCACTGTATTCACAGATGAATCTCCCCTCTTCTTGTTGCCAATTGATCAAAAGGGTAAACTTTTATGGCAGCAACTGTAACCACTAATGTGCTTAACTAGTTGGGGGTTACAACCAACCTTGTAGAGCTGTTGTCTCAAACTCACATTAGACAATCTGGTCCATATAGCACCTGACACTGACGGGGCTGTGGACACCAAAACACTGCAATAACAGTGATAAAGATCAGCATCTCTTTGGTTCAGGTTTGCAGACACCAGGGAGTATCAGAAGGGATGGGGCAATGCCAGCTTACCCCATCCCCTCTCAAAGGTGGACACCAGCCAATTCCCCTGTGTTATACCATGCAATGTACCCATTTTTGTCCTGTTGAAACAAAAAGGTCTACAGTGGCCTTTGAGTCCCAGGGCATGATCCCATCTACAACAGCTCTGGCCCAAATGGGATTCTGGAAGGCTCTTTCACCAGGCAGCTCAGCTCCTGACCAGGTATAACCCAGGGGTTGAATGGGGAAAGAGGGGGAGAGAGAGAGAGAGAAGCAGGGAGGGGCAGAGAGAGAGTGTCTTCCCTTACTTTATTTACTTTTATTTTCTCTTTTTAAGTATACATATTTAACACAATTTTCAATCGAGACAACTGAAATGAAACAGGTTTCACAAAGAGGGAAGAGATTTTATTCAAAGTTTCCACACAAGTCCTTTCTTACTTTTTCCCCCCACAACTGGTTTTGTCAGCTTAAAGAAACATGAGAAATCCTCCCTCCACACAAAGACACACTCCACTTATAATTGTTTTCTCCCTTGCTCCTCCTGGAAGGAGTACACGATCTAGGCCAGCAGCTTCATACACTTTCCAGTCCTAAAAATAAACGGTGTTTGTTCCTTGCCCCTTTTGCTTCACAGCATCTCAGATGTTAAATATTCAAACAATCCACACATAGAAAACTGATTCATCTCAATTATTCTTGGACATTTTCCTTCTAAAGTACATATATACCAAATAAAGAAATAATACCACTAAGTTTTTTTCCTTCACAGTACAGCTATATCACCAACAACTTTAAAAATCACTTTTCACTAACAGATGGCAAACAGGGCTAAATGATGGGATGGGTGGTGGAAGGTTTCAGATGAGCATTCAGTACAAGTTGCATAAACTGTCATCTTTAAGCTAAAACGTCCACTAAGACGTTCTTTACCACCATCACCTACGTGATTTTTTTCTTCCTGTATGTGTCTATGCATCATGAGACAAGAAGTACACGAAGTTACCAACAGACTTAAAGACAAACACTCCCACTTCTTTTTATTGTTTATAGTTTTCTACTTTTAGGTGAAGCTTTCTAGGTGTCTGAGAGTTCTTCAGTAACTGATGAAGTGGTAGAACCCCTTCCTAAATCAAGGAGGACTGTGAGAAAACTCCAGTAACTTTATGAGAAACCCTAGAAATCTTTCATTCTGGATTGATGTCCTGAAACTTGACAGGGAACAAGCCCATACAGGACAAACAAGCCTATCATTGTTCCCAAAAACATGCTTTGAAAATATTAGGTGAAAATTAATGGTTACTTTTGTCTTTCATATTCCTATACCTGCTTCTCCACTGTAAAATAAGAAACATCAAAGTCTATCTCACAGGGGTGTTGTGAAAGTGAATTAATGTTTGCGTGAAACACTCATACTATAGCAATGAGGTCCATAAAAAAAGGCCGAGAAGGAAATGAAGATTCCCATCTTCAGCCTACAGTTTGAATGGTGAGCTGTAAATAAGACCCGGAGCTGTGCACTGAACAATAAAGATGGCAAATGAGATTAGCACGGTCCCTTCTGCAGCCTCAAACCAACCTGGAGGCCAGTGGAGAAGCACACAGCAGTGATCAAAGACCAGCTTGGTACAGACATGCTGCCAGACAGGGTTAATTCCAACATTTCCCCATTTCTGCCCAATTGCTTACTGAGCAGAAAATGGTTTTGGGGCATCGAGTCTACTTTGCGATAGGACAGTTCAGTCTAGATATAGGCCAAGTACCTGGCAGGATGTCCCTATTCCTAGGAGCATCCCCACTGAGCATTTCTGTGCTCCCAGGAAGGCCATCTCCTCTCCTGCCATGACATGGGGGCAGCTGGGAAAGGCAGATCAGAAGCCCTCCTCCCTACTATGCCACGCCCCACAGAAGCAAAGCACTGAGAACAAACAGAGATGTGATGCCACCCATCACGTGCATGCTGCATGCACAGGTTGTAAAAGGCTCCAGGGGCAGGTGTGCTGTAGACATGCAAGTTAATATTCAACAGAAAAAGGAGACCATCTGCACCCTGGCAGCACAGCATGTACCATCCCACCAGGCACCTGGGCTGATGCTCACCCGCTTCATGCACTCCACTACAGGCATCTCATGCCCCTCCACTGATGAGCACAAGCAATGGGGGGAGAGAGAGGATGGGTGGAGCAGGGTAGCTCACAGCAGGATGGCTTTTTGGGAGATGGAGACCCATAATACATCAAAATGACTCCAAAGACCACAACTCTGGTGTGGAACCCTAAAATTAGTCCAAGGAAGTTGAAGTTCAGCTTCTGTGGGCTGGACCATCACTCTGTGCCACCAAACACAGAGCAATCAGGAAGACTCATTAACAAAGAAGACATTTCATCAAAAGGCTGCATCTTTAAGGATGCTCTATCTGCTGGACTCATCTGCCCAGGAACCGAATATTGCAGCAGCATAAGAGAAATTTTTTGCTGGATAATTTTTGTTAGATTCCCCCCCCCCCCCATAGATTTAGGTCAACCACAACAATTCAGTAACTCATGCTAAGTTTGCCAAAACATTTCCTTGAAGGAAAGGAACATGGAGAACATTTTGTATGTCAACATTGTTAAATTGAAACCTTTAGAGTTTGGTATTTCTACTTGGAAGGATGTTATGTTTTAATTTGTCAAATAAAAGTGAAGTTATAGAGAACATTAAAAGCTCAAAAAATTTTCTTAATCCAGATTAGACAAAAACATTACTCCTCATTTTACCCAATTGTCTTGCTTTTTTAACCTGCTTTTCATCTGAATCTCAGCTCTTTTAGTGCTTGTGCATGGCATAAAACAATTTCCTTGATTTTTCAGAGCTACAAGCAAGCCAAAATAGCAGTTATTTGCACAACCAAAGTGGTTGTGCTACATATATTTCCATACCTATCAGACAGCTAAATTTAACTGCTTAATTGTTGGAGGGAGGAGGGGAGCAGTAAGAAAGGCTGCACCTGGCAGCAAACAACCATCTCTCCTTGCTTTGGGAACAGCACTGGAGCCTTCTGAATAGTCTTCATCCTTTCATTCCCCTGCTTGATGGAAGAACAGGATGACAGATCTCAGCTTGTACATTTTGTCCCCATCTTAAATCTATGTTTGAAGAAATACAATGAGTCAAAGAAGGAGAAAGCTGAGAGATTTAATTACTTTTATCCATGTTTGAGAGGCACTTTCAAATATATGCAGGGTTCCTGGAATTGCAGCCCCAGTGCCAGGGAGAAAATGAACAGCAAGAGTCAGGCTAAAAAAATTCCCTGGCTACTGGTTATTTGCTTGAAACACAGCTGGTTTCCAAGACCACTGCACTGTTAGTCTGGCTGGGGCTAGTCTCAAGCAACACCCTTTCCATCTTTCTGCTACAAAGTTACACTCATCTTAAGCTCATGGATTTAGTGATCCTCCTCGCACATGCACACAAATGAGACTTGAAGCCAGATGAGGTGGGAAGTGTCAAGAGGTGGGTTTTGCACTGCTGAATTTGCTTTAATCAAAGCACAAGGGAAGAGGATCTGCATCCAGCACAGACTGCAGCTTAGCTCCACATGCTGCAGAAGCCAGCTACCTAATGCCTGAGCTTCAGCGACACTCAGTTGTGTCTCACAAAAGGCATGCCACAGCTACTCAGCCTCAAGTTGCAAAAGCAAAGTCTGAATATTTTGGTAGTCATTTCCACCAAGCCACCTTCCCAGGGTCTGCAGCATCTTAAGTATGCCCAGCCCCAACTGATCTGCAGGCTGCACGAGGTGGCAGGCAGCAGTGCCAAGGGAGCAGAAGGAGCCCAAGGAGCTCACATGCCATCTTAGATTTCAGCCCTGAGATATTAAAGGTGATAACATACTGACTGAAGCCCTTGCACAGGATGCAGCTCTGTTGAAGGGTACCAGATCAGCAGTTTTCTACTTGTCACGCTACGTCAATGCTTTAGCTAAGCAATAGATGGCTCTTTTTAGCTGCACCTTATATGTCCTTCAATCAAGGCACACAGAGCAACCATGTGGTCCCTCACCCCATTTCTGCCAGTGTTTTAAAGATTTTATTCATTGTTTTGGTTTTGCTCGAGGCCCTCGTTCCTAAAGAGGAAAGCAGACATAAGCATGAGCCATGTTCCTGGTGAAGATGAGCACTTGGTAGCAGCCACAAATTTCTTACAGACAAGAGGCAATACTCAAGACTTGTAGGCTTCCCCTGCACCTCACACAGACACCCATACACTGCCTGGCACTTGGCTGCAAACACACAGGACTCTTCTTCATGGCTGAGTCCCTCAGGCCACTTGCCTACAGCTGAGCTGCCCACACACCATTTGGAAATGCTGGCACGAGGCAGCTGGATTTCACCAATCTCCTCCTTTCCTTACAAACATTCCTGCAAAAAGAGCCAGGAGTCTCAAAGTATGATGGAAAACGCTCAGCAAGGATGTACACAAAGGCCTCATCTCTGTCCTGATGAAGATGCTCTGCCCATCTCCCATGCTTTCCTCACCCCAAGTCACTGTGGCTTCTGCAGACTCCTTCCCAGCCCTGCCTCAATCCATCCATCCTAGTGTCATGAGGCTCTGCGTAAAGAGATTCCACCAGCACATTCACTGCAATCCTGGCTTCAGTTGTGCCTCCTACACCAGCAGCAGGGCCAAAGCAATGCCACCGCTGCCAGAAATGAGCTACAAGGAGAAGCAAGTGTATCTCTGCCCCCTCCAGCACAGCCCCAAGCACAAGTGTGAGCACCCATTAAAACACACCCCATGGAAGCAGCAGTGGAGGTTGTCCTCTCAGTCCCTCCATTATACAAGGTCCTGATCAGCCTCACAACAAGATGCCCATGTTATTCATCTTTCCATGCCATATGCACTGCCTGCACCACTCCCACAAGGATATCAAGCCTCACTCTGTCAGTCTTCTTTCCATGCATAAGGATCCTCTTTCACAAACTGCATTACAGTGATTTTAACAACCTAGCCATGGACAGAAGGTTGTTTCTCTTGAACCTGTCATACCTCTGGAGCAGCAGGCTGGGGACCTACCATCTCCTGGTGTCTGAGAGTGCTTGTTCACAAACTTCTTAGAGCTCTCAGAAGTTGTTTTCAGTTTTTAAACAAAAAGATCCACTGGCCAGTAAAAAAAAAAAACCAAACAGGCTTTTTAAAAGGAGGAATAGGCATGTAACCTGTTTCACATGTTTTTCATGTGAAAAATAGTAGCTCACAGTTGTGCATAAAATGAGATTTGAGGATGGTGAATTGCAAACTAGGAGTTAGGTGTGAAGACATTGTTCAGTGCAGGCAGGATGGGGACAACATTACTTATCTAGCCATTTCAGAAAGGCACACAGCCTCCCTTACTAAAGGATGCGATTATTAAAGATGCTCCAATGAGTTTATCCTCTTGATACCCTTACACACTTGGGCGGTGCTGTTACTTTCCAGATGGAGCCAAGTGACCCAGCCTGTGCTGGCCATCACACAGTAAAACTGATCTCCATCCACCCAGGTTGGTGCCCAGCCAATGGATAGTTCTTCTGTTTGAGACCAGAGTGAGAACATGGACCATTTCCCACACAATGACATGGCAAGCTCATGGATGCACTAGAACATAGGCAGCAAGGAATATCAGATATCTGCTCTACAGTTAGAGTTGGATGATTGAGGCCTGAAGGAGCTCCTAGAGCTGACAGTGATGCTGGGGCAATTTTAGGCAAGCGGCCCAAATGTATTGTTGAGGTATCACCTATAACAGAGCAAGAGAATTACTCCTTCCTAACCCCACTGGCAATGGGTTTACACCATGGTACATGACATTTACTACTTGTTCCAGAACAGCTACGTTGGTTTCTGCAGAGCTGCAAAATAAAAGTTCAGGTTTGGTCCATGCATGTGACTGGGAAGATCAAGCAGAGCAAATGTCTGCAGTACCAAGAGCCCTGTTCTGCAAAGTCACTTTTCTTGATCCTGTCCATATTTCAGAACATCTCCGACTGAGTCCCATTAATATAATTGATTTTTAATGGCATTGTCAAAGAAACGATGTGAAGATTTTAACAGGCTATTAGACTGAAATTAAGCCTCACCCAAACCCTCCTCACTAGGAACAAAGGTTTCCAAAGATGCAGGGGGGCTATTCCATTCCTGCTAATGGGCAAGGAGGTACTACAGTGACCTGGGGAAAGGGGACACTAATTCCCCATATTCCACCCCACATTGCATTGTTCCCACCTCTACCAGAGACTAAAGGTTTGTAATTACAAGGGAAGGTTTTCCATCCTTCCCACAAGCAAGACCAGGGGGCAGCCCTAGAGGGATCAGAAGCAGAAACACCATTTGATGAGCTAGAGGTCTTCCAGGTTTTGAAAAGAAGAGAAACAAAATACATGTCCTACTTGCTTTTGTTCTCTGGCCTCCTTCATGCCAAGCAGGCACTGGCTCTTTTCTCAGATCAGCCCTTTGAAACCCAAACAGCTGAACCTGGCAAGTGGTTATAGCCAATAGCTTCAGCAGTGCTGCTTTCCCAAGTGAGGCTTGTGCCACAGTAAACCATTACAGCCTCTGTCCTCCTGTGGAAAAAGGCACCAGGCAAGGACTTCCAACTTCTTCCTTTTATTCATTTTCTGTATGTATCATGAGCCATATCTTTTCAAAACCTACCCATGGTTCAAGCAATTTACGGCCAGGACATTAACCTGAAGACTGACTTTGCCATGGATGACATTCCTCTTTCTTTATTCAGTCACTTCTGCTCCACCAGAAGTGAAACCCCTCCTTTTTTTTTTTTACTCTCTAGCAAATCAGTGACAATACTTCTGGACATTTTGACTCAAAGCATGTCACCTCCCCCAAAGGTCCAATCTTTCCTCAGGTTAAAATCTGACAGACACCCACATTTGCAATTTCCCCTGTGTGGCACGCCATCGTTTTAACACATTCCCCATGGTACACGAACACTGAGCTCCATGCAAGATTCTCCCACTCACTGTGAGTGAGCATCTGCATTTCTAGAAGATTATGCTGTTACCATCTATTTTACTTCTGATTCAAATTCTCCTCACTTGATTTCAACATTTTGAGACATATTTTTACTTCTTTTGAGACATTTTAAACTAACTTCTTTTCAATACCATCAACCAGCCTTTTTCATTAGTACATTACAAATTCAGGTACTGTTATTATCTTAATTTTTTAAAGAGGTAGAAATGTGGATACAAAAGAGAAAAGCAATGGCCTAAAATCCTTTATTACCCAATGAAATAGTCAGCAAAGAAAAACAGGACATCCAAAATCCCACTCCATTGCTCAATCTGCTAGGCAAGAGAACTGAAACTGTATTATTCTGTGTCTATCTCAGACACAGCATTATCTGCTGCTATAGTCTCATGTTCTTTCATGCCTTCCAATTAAAGCAAGGAAATTGGATCATGCTGAGCTTCCTTTGTCCTTTTCACCTCTTGTGAAAGTCAGGGGTTACCATAATTTTATACCTGTTATAATTAGCTTTAATGTTGTAACCTGGGAGGGGAAAAAGTACACTGTTCTTTTAATAATAGACTTCATGAATCGTAGAGCGGTCTTATTTCCACAACTGGTAGCCAACTTTAGTATTTGCAAATCCTCTTACACTGTACCCAACCCATTTAAGTACTTTATACATTACCATGGGGAGGGGGCTGTGCTTTGTGTT